>CM053037.1:196202439-196462439 GCA_028564925.1 Lithobates sylvaticus | reverse complement strand
AGGTAGTCAGGTTCTGGAGCCGCTCTTCCCCCTCTCTCCTCTCTCTGCTCTCAGCAGCTCTGATCATCTCTCCGGTCTTCAGCCATCAGCCCTCCCGCGGCTTCTCTCAGTCCCGGCGACTGACACTCCTCCCAACCAATCAGTGGGCAGCCCTGCCAGAAAAGGGCGGGCTGTGACTGACAGCTGGCCAGTGGCGGCCAAGGCTGGGCGGGGCCGAGAGCGCATCTGAGTTCGGTTGCCATGGACGCACATGTCCTTAGCAACCAGCGTTAGAGAACACATGGAGGGGTCAGACAGGAGGGGCCCACACTGATAATAACACAGGCATCCAATCCCAGCTCCCTCCCCTGTATTATATATCCTGTGTGATATCTCCTATAGATGGTCAGATCTGGGGTCCCCTCCATATAATGGGGGCCACACACCCACCAATCTCATTCCATAGATCAACCAACAATTATAAGTGATCATATGGTGGCCATACACACCTCGATAAATAATCCATTTCTTTTCCAATCGATCTCTTCCAATAATCAGTCTATCGACAGCTGGAAAATACGATCGCAATTTATCGATCACATATCTGTTTCCATCAAGCGATCTGATGGATCGAAATTTGATGAAGAGAGCTGGCGATCAATAATTTCTCCAACTTTGCCAATCGACTCAGATTGATCGATTTCAATCTAAATCGAGTCTAGAGAAGTTTCGGCAATTCGATTGTTTGCAAATTTGTTATTAGAAGAACCTTTAAATGAACGGGAATTATAAGCCTATGGAGGAGTTTATTCGATCGCTTCTGATCAAAAAATATCTGCATTTGCGCTTTCCAAACAAATTAACTTTGCAGTGCCACAAAGAATCATGGCGGAGAGGCTGTGAAGAATCATGGGGGGCGGGGCTGTGAAGAATCATGGGGGCGGGGCTGTGAAGAATCATGGGGGAGAGGCTGTGAAGAATCATGGCGGAGAGGCTGTGAAGAATCATGGCGGAGAGGCTGTGAAGAATCATGGCGGAGAGGCTGTGAAGAATCATGGGGGCGGGGCTGTGAAGAATCATGGCGGAGAGGCTGTGAAGAATCATGGGGGCGGGGCTGTGAAGAATCATGGGGGCGGGGCTGTGAAGAATCATGGCGGAGAGGCTGTGAAGAATCATGGGGCGGAGCTGTGAAGAATCATGGCGGAGAGGCTGTGAAGAATCATGGGGGCGGGGCTGTGAAGAATCATGGTTGCGGAGCTGTGAAGAATCATGGCGGAGAGGCTGTGAAGAATCATGGGGGCGGGGCTGTGAAGAATCATGGGGGGAGAGGCTGTGAAGCATCATGGGGGTGGGGCTGTGAAGAATCATGGGGGCGGGGCTGTGAAGAATCATGGGAGTGGGGCTGTGAAGAATCATGGGGGCGGGGCTGTGAAGAATCACGGGGCGGGGCTGTGAAGAATCACGGGGGAGGGGCTGTGAAGAATCAAGGGGGCAGGGCTGTGAATAATCATGGTGTGGGGCTGTGATGAATCATGGGGGTGGGGCTGTGAAGAATCATGGGGGTGGGGCTGTGAAGAATCATGGGGCGGGCTGTGAAGAATCATGGGGGCGGGGCTGTGAAGAATCATGGGGGAGGGGCTGTGAAGAATCATGGCGGAGAGGCTGTGAAGAATTATGGAGGCGGGGCTGTGAAGAATCATTGGGGAGGGGCTGTGAAGAATTATGGAGGCGGGGCTGTGAAGAATCATGGGGGAGGGGCTGTAAAAGAATCATGGGGGAGGGGCTGTGAAGAATCATGGGGGGTGGGGCTGTGAAGAATTATGGAGGCGGGGCTGTGAAGAATCATGGGGGCGTGGCTGTGAAGAATCATGGCGGCATTATGCAGACCTGATTGGAGGGTTGTATCTCCAACACTAATTGGAGGGCTCAAGCTGTGAATCTTATTGAAGAGTTCTGGCTTAAACCCTGATTGGAGGGTTCTGGTTCCAATTCTAATTGGAGGGCCCAAACTACTCCAACCCTGATTGGAGGGCTTAAGCTCCACATTTCCATATAAGGGTCAGACATGACAATGAGTGGGCGGCCCTATCACAACACTCGATCACCAATGACAATTGAATGACATTTCCATCATGTTTGTATTTGTATCATTTTTGTAACATTGTATATATATATATATAACCCTCCACACTTCTATATTTGTAGAATGATCAGCTCTCTATACACTGAGAGTCTCTGGGATCTGATTGGTTGCTGGGATCTTCTCATGTGTGTCATCTCCGCAGTGTCTCCATGTAATGGGATTCCCGGTGTCACACAACATAGAAGTAACGTGTTTATTTCATACATAGAGAAGCAGCAACCTGATCTTCTCTCTTCTCTGCAGTCATTTGCTGATTACATCTCCCAGTAAAATTGTCTGACCTGTAACTGGAAGATGAAATGGTAAAGACAAACTCTGAGGAGGAAGGAAGGAAGGAAAAGAGGGATGGGAGGGAGGACGGAAGATAGGAAGGAAGAAAGGGGGGGGGGCAGGGAGGAAGGGAGAAAAGAAAGAAAGAAAAGAAAAGAAAGAAAGAAAGAAAGAAAGAAAGAAAGAAAAAATAAATAAAGAAGGGAGGATAAGAAAGAAAGAAGATAAGAAAGAGAAAAGAAGGAAACAGAACAGAAATAAAGGAAGATAAGAAATAAAGAAGGGAAGATAATAATGAAAGAAGATAAGAAAGTAGAAAAGATAGAAAGAAAGAAAGAAAGAAAGAAATAAAGAAAGAAAGAAAGAAAGAAAGAAAGAAAGAAAGAAACAAGGGAACATAAGAAAGAAAGAAAGAAAGAGAAAAGAAAGAAAGGAAGATAAGAAAGAAAGAAGGGAAGAAAATAAATAAAGAAGGGAAGATAAGAAAGAAAGAAGATAAAAAAGAAGATAAGAAAGAAGATAAGAAAGAAAGAAAGAAAGAAAGAAAAAGAAAGAAAGAAAGAAGGTAAGATAAGAAAGAAAGAAAGAAAAAAAAAGGGAAGAAAGAAAGAAAGGAAGAAGGGAAGAAAAGAAAGAAAGAAAGAAAGAAAAAAGAAAGAAAGAAGGGAAGATAGGAAAGAAAGGAAGAAGAGAAGAAAGAAGGGAAGATAAGAAAGAAAGAACAAAGGGAAAATAAGAAAGAAAGAAGGGAAGATAAGAAAGAAAAAAAAAGAAAGAAAGAAAGAAAGAAGGGGAGATGAGAAAGAAAGAAAAAAAGCAAGAATGGAAGAAAAGAAAGAAAGAAAGTAAGAAGGGAAGATAAGAAAGAAGAGTGACAGGGAGGGAGGGATTAAAAAAGGTTGTAAGGAAGTAAGGAAGGAAAAAAGGAAGAATGAGAGGGAGAAAGATAGGAAGGAATAAAGGGAGTGATGAAAAAAAGTATGGAAGGGAGGAAGGAAGGAAGAGAGGGAGGGAAGAAGATAAGAAAGAAAGAAAGAAGGGAAGATAAGAAAGAAAGAGAGAAAGATAAGAAAGAAAGAAAGAAAGAAAGAAAGGAAGAAAGAAGGGAAGATAAAAAAGAAAGGAAGAAGCGAAGAAAAGAAAGAAAGAAAGAAGGGAAGATAGGAAAGAAAGAAAAAAAGTAAGAACGGAAGAAAAGAAAGAAAGAAATAAAGAAGGGAAGATAAGAAAGAAGAGTGACAGAGGGAGGGAGGGATTAAAAAAAGGTTGTGAGGAAGTAAGGAAGGAAAAAAGGAAGAATGAGAGAGAGAAAGATAGGAAGGAAGAAAGGGAGTGATGGAAAAAAGTATTAAAGGGAGGAAGGAAGGAAGAAAGGGAGGAAAGAAAGAAAGAAAGAAAGGAGGGATGGGAGGAAAGATAGGAAAGAAGAATGACGTGGCAGGGAGGGAGGAAAAAGGGATGGGAGGAAGTAAAGAAGGAGAGAAGGAAGGATGAGAGGGAGAAAAAGAGATAGAAAAGAAGAAAGGGAGGGAGGAAGGAAAAAAAGGATGGAAGGAAGGAAGAGAGGAGGGAAGATAGGAAAGAAGGATGGGTGGGGGGAGAGAATTGGAGGGAGGAAGAGAGGGAGGAAGGAAGGAAGAAAAAAAGAAAGAAAAGAGGGAGGGGAGGAAGGAAGAAAGGAAGTAAGGAAGGAGGGATGGGAGCGAAGATAAGAAAGAAGAATTACGGGGCAGTGAGGGAGGAAAAAGGGATGGAGGAAGTAAGGAAGGAGAGAAGGATGAGAGGGAGATAGGAATGAAGAAAGGGAGGGAAGAAAAAAAGGATGGAAGAAAGAAAGAGGCGGAAAGAAAGAAAAAGAAAGAAAGAAAAGAGGGAGGGAGGGAGGGAGGGAAGAAGGAAGGACGCAGAGCGAGGGAACACATTGTCAACATTTTTAAAGGCTGCGACCGAAAGAAGAGAAAAGGAAATAGAAAAGGAAAGAGGGGCTGTCCCAAGAATATTGTCAGGCTATGGAGTGCAGGATACAAATATAATATAATGTTTCCATGGAATGTGCCTTTAAAAATTGTACATACAGTATATACTATATATTTGTAAATATTTTTTGCAATTTGGGATGCTTATTTCTGATTGGTCACCTTGTGTAGTATGATGACCCCTGCAGATGCACAGTGCTGCGCAGTCGGTGGCACGCAGTCGGTGGCACGCAGTCGGTGGCACGCAGTTGGTGGCACGCAGTCGGTGGCACGTGCCCGCACTCTCACCAGGAAAAACAAACTTGTTGGGGTCACTCAGGAGATGAGTTTATCTAACAAGGATATCCCAGTATTGTCCTCTCTATAGATTATATATAGAAGAAGATGACATCACTGACATACGCTGTACTCCCCGACACTCACTGATAATGTAAATATATACTGTATATACAGTATCTCACAAAAGTAAGTACACCCCTCAGTGACATTTGTGTGAACCTTTTCTTCTCTCTTTTCATGTGACAACACTGAAGAAATGACACTTGTCTACAATGTAAAGTAGTGAGTGTCCAGCTTGTATAACAGTGTAAATTTGCCGTCCCCTCAAAATAACTCAACACACAGCCATTAATGTCTAAACCGCTGGCAACAAAAGTCAGTACACCCCTAAGTGAAAATCTCCAAATTGGGCCCAAAGTGTCAATATTTTGTGGGGCCGCCATTATTTTCCAGCACTGCCTTAACCCTCTTGGGCATGGAGGTCACCAGAGCTTCACAGGCTGTCACTGGAGTCCTCTTCCCCTCCTCCATGTAGACATCACAGAGCTGGTGGATGTTGGAGACCTTGCGCTCCTCCCCCTTCCGTTTGAGGATGTCCCACAGATGATCAATAGGGTTTAGGTCTGGAGACATGCTTGGCCAGTCCATCACCTTTACCCTCAGCTTCTTTAGCAAGGCAGTGGTGGTTTTGGAGGTGTGTTTGGGGTGGTTATCATGTAGGAATACTGCCCTGCGGTCCAGTCTCTGAAGGGGGGGGATCATGCTCTGCTTCAGTATGTCACAGTACATGTTGGCATTCATGGTTCCCTCAATGATCTGTAGCCCCCCAGTGCCGGCAGCACTCATGCAGCCCCAGACCATGACACTCCCACCACCATGACACTCCCCCCACCATGACACTCCCCCACCATGACACTCCCACCACCATGACACTCCCACCAACATGACACTCCCACCACCATGACACTGCCACCACCATGACACTCCCACCACCATGCTTGTCTGTAGACAAGACACACTTGTCTTTGTCCTCCTCACCTGGTTGCCCCCACACACGCCTGACACCATCTGACACCAAATACGTTTATCTTGGTGTCATCAGACCACAGGACGTGGTTCCAGTAATCCATATCCTTACTCTGCTTGTCTTCAGCAAACTGTTTGTGGTCTTTCTTGTGCATCATCTTTAGAAGAGGCTTCCTTCTGGGACGACAGCCATGCAGACCAATTTGATGCAGTGTGCGGCGTATGGTCTGAGCACTGACAGGCTGACCCCCCCCACCCCTACAACCTCTGCAGCAATGCTGGCAGCACTCATACGTCTATTTCCCAAAGACAACCTCTGGATATGACGCTGAGCACGTGACCTCAACTGATCCTTCCAGTAAAGCACCTCCTGTCGCCGAGTGACAACACTCACTCACTGTATAATATGGAGCAGCAATGTGGTCACTTTAGAACAGGAAGTGTGTTCGGACTACAGAGCACCTCCAACTTTCCTCATCTCCATAACACAGGGGGAGGCATTTTGCAGCCCACAGAGAGAGCTGGGAACAATGTAACTGATAGCATTCAGAACAGGAAGTTATCAGCTGACATGATTTCTGGCAGGATCAGACGATTTATTTTATTTTGTTGCACTTATTGAACAGACATAAAACACTTTGAATGGTGTATTTATTATCAGACCGATGAGAGGAGAATCCATTGTTGGGGTGTGCAGTACATCCCCTTTACCCTTCCACCTTATAACCAGGTCGTGTCACGCCCACTTTCTATAAGCCCCTCCTCCTTACTGGGACCCAAATATCAGGACAATCGAACAAAGCGTGGGAAATTGATGGCGCGCACATACCGCGCTGTCCTTGGAGCGCACATACCGCGCTGTCCTTGGAGCGCACCTACCGTGCTTTCCTTTGAGCGCACATACAGCGCTGTCCTCTGAGCGCACATACCGCGCTGTCCTTGGAGCGCACATACCGTGCTGTCCTTGGAGCGCACATACCGCGCTGTCCTTGGAGCGCACATACCGCGCTGTCCTTGGAGCGCACATACCGCGCTGTCCTTGGAGCGCACATACCGCGCTGTCCTTGGAGCGCACATACCGCGCTGTCCTTTGAGCGCACATACCGCGCTGTCCTTGGATCGCACATACCGCGCTGTCCTTGGAGCGCACATACCTCGCTGTCCTCTGAGTGCACATACCACGCTGTCCTCTTAGTGCACATACCACGCTGTCCTCTTAGTGCACATACCACGCTGTCCTCTTAGTGCACATACCACGCTGTCCTCTGAGTGCACATACCGCGCTGTCCTTGGAGCGCACATACCGCGCTGTTCTTGGAGCGCACATACCGCGCTGTTCTTGGAGCGCACATACCGTGCTGTCCTTGGATCGCACATACCGCGCTGTCCTTGGAGCGCACATACCGCGCTGTCCTTTGAGCGCACATACCGCGCTGTCCTTGGAGCGCACATACCGCGCTGTCCTTGGAGCGCACATACCGCGCTGTCCTTGGATCGCACATACCGCGCTGTCCTTGGAGCGCACATACCGCGCTGTCCTCTGAGTGCACATACCGCGCTGTCCTCTGAGTGCACATACCGCGCTGTCCTTGGAGCGCACATACCGCGCTGTCCTTGGAGCGCACATACCGCGCTGTCCTTGGAGCGCACATACCGTGCTGTCCTTGGAGCGCACATACCGCGCTGTCCTTGGAGCGCACATACCGCGCTGTCCTTTGAGCGCACATACCGCGCTGTCCTTGGATCGCACATACCGCGCTGTCCTTGGAGCGCACATACCGCGCTGTCCTCTGAGTGCACATACCACGCTGTCCTCTTAGTGCACATACCACGCTGTCCTCTGAGTGCACATACCGCGCTGTCCTTGGAGCGCACATACCGCGCTGTTCTTGGAGCGCACATACCGCGCTGTTCTTGGAGCGCACATACCGCGCTGTCCTTGGATCGCACATACCGCGCTGTCCTTGGAGCGCACATACCGCGCTGTCCTTTGAGCGCACATACCGCGCTGTCCTTGGAGCGCACATACCGCGCTGTCCTTGGAGCGCACATACCGCGCTGTCCTTGGAGCGCACATACCGCGCTGTCCTTGGAGCCCACATACCGCGCTGTCCTTAAAGCGCACATACCGCGCTGTCCTTGGAGCGCACATACCGCGCTGTCCTTGGAGCGCACATACCGTGCTGTCCTTTGAGCGCACATACCGCGCTGTCCTTGGATCGCACATACCGCGCTGTCCTTGGAGCGCACATACCGTGCTGTCCTTTGAGCGCACATACCGCGCTGTCCTTGGATCGCACATACCGCGCTGTCCTTGGAGCGCACATACCACGCTGTCCTCTTAGTGCACATACCACGCTGTCCTCTGAGTGCACATACCGCGCTGTCCTTGGAGCGCACATACCGCGCTGTCCTTAGAGCGCACATACCGCGCTGTCCTTGGAGCGCACATACCGCGCTGTCCTTGGAGCGCACATACCGCGCTGTCCTTGGAGCGCACATACCACGCTGTCCTTTGAGCGCACATACCGCGCTGTCCTTTGAGCGCACATACCGCGCTGTCCTTTGAGCGCACATACCGCGCTGTCCTTGGAGCGCACATACCGTGCTGTCCTTTGAGCGCACATACCGCGCTGTCCTTGGATCGCACATACCGCGCTGTCCTTGGAGCGCACATACCGTGCTGTCCTTTGAGCGCACATACCGCGCTGTCCTTGGATCGCACATACCGCGCTGTCCTTGGAGCGCACATACCACGCTGTCCTCTTAGTGCACATACCACGCTGTCCTCTGAGTGCACATACCGCGCTGTCCTTGGAGCGCACATACCGCGCTGTCCTTGGAGCGCACATACCGCGCTGTCCTTAGAGCGCACATACCGCGCTGTCCTTTGAGCGCACATACCGCGCTGTCCTCTGAGCGCACATACCGCGCTGTCCTCTGAGCGCACATACCGCGCTGTCCTTTGAGCGCACATACCGCGCTGTCCTTTGAATGCGGCCCGCTGGCTGTTTGAAGTGGTCACACAAAGCTCGGAATTCTCTTCTGCTCTTTTATCATTCCTATAATGACAGGAGACGTCATTACGCAGAACGCGGCCATGGGGGGGGCGGGCCCCTAACATTACACGGGGGGTCACTATTAAAAAGAGAGTCTTGTTTGGGAACACTGACCCCTCCCTCTCCCCTCCCCCATACTTACTGTACCGTGCCAGATACTAATTATCCTTCCAGGAACTGCAGTCTGTGTTGTCAGCTCATTGGATGGGCTCCCAAATACTCGACTAACGAGCGTGCAAAGCAATGTGTGAGTGTGACACCTCCACGTATATCACTCGCCGGACACTTTATTACAGGGCCTGGAAAAAGTATTCATACCCCTTGACATTCCCCAACATTTTCTCATGTTACAACCAAAAACGTAAATGTATTTTATTGGGATTTTATGTGATGGACCAACACAAAGTGACACATAATTATGAAGTGGAAGTAAAATGATAAATGATACAAATAAATATGTGAAAAGTGTGGGGGGGGGGCATTTGTATGGCGCCCCCTTTACTCTGATACCCCTAACTAAAATCTAGAGGAACCAATTGCCGTCAGAAGTCACTGAGTTATTAAATAGAGTCCACCTGTGTGTCATATAATCTCAGTATAAATACAGCTGTTCTGTGAAGCCCTCAGAGGTTTGTTAGAGAACCTTAGTGAACAAACAGCATCATGAAGGCCAAGGAACACACCAGACAGGTGAGGGATAAAGTTGTGGAGAAGTATAAAGCAGGGTTAGGTGGAGGGCCGCCAGTTTGAGACCCCCTGCTTTAGACATTCTCCATTGGACTCAGCTGACCACAGATCGGGGTAAAGGGCCAATCACAGCGACCCTTTACCACGTGATCAGCTGTGTCCAATGACAGCTGATCACGGATGTTATCACAAGCAGGTTATTGGCTTTTCTTTCCACATGCTGACAGCTTGAGGAGAAGAGAAGAGAGCTGATAACCAGCTTGTGTTAAAAGGACATCGGCACTAATTATCAGTGCAGTCCCAACAGAGCCCACCAGTGCTGCCAATCAGTGCCTCCTCATCAGTGTCACCTATCAATGCTGCTTACCAGTGCCCATAAGTGCTGCCTATCAGTGGCCACCAGTGCCACCTCATGAGTGCCCATTAGTGCTGCCTACCAGTGCCTATCAGTTGTCATCAGTGCTGCCTCATGAGTGCCCATTAATGCTGCCTATCAGTGGCCATCAGTGCTGCATCATGAGTGCTGCCTACCAGTGCCTATCAGTGGCCATCAGTGCCACCTCGTGAGTACCCATCAGTGCTGCCTATCAGTGGCCATTAGTGCCACCTCATGAGTGCCCATTAGTGCCGCCTACCAGTGCCTATCAGTGCCACCTATCAGTGGTCATCAGTGCCACCTCATGAGTGCCCATCAGTGCTGCCTATCAGTGGTCATCAGTGCCACCTCATGAGTGCCCATTAGTGCCACCTACCAGTACCTATCAGTGGTCATCAGTGCCACCTCATGAGTGCCCATCAATGCTGCCTATCAGTGGCCATCAGTGCCGCCTACCAGTGCCTATCAGTGCCACCTATCAGTGGCCATAAGTGCCACCCCATGAGTGCCCATCAATGCTGCCTATCAGTGGCCATCAGTGCCGCCTACCAGTGCCTATCAGTGCCACCTATCAGTGGCCATAAGTGCCACCTCATGAGTGCCCATTAGTGCCACCTACCAGTGGTCATCAGTGCCACCTCATGAGTGCCCATCAGTGCTGCCTATCAGTGGTCATCAGTGCCACCTCATGAGTGCCCATTAGTGCCACCTACCAGTACCTATCAGTGCCATCTCTCAGTGGCCATCAGTGCCGCCTTATAAGTGCCCATCAGTGCCGCCTATCAGTGCCTTTCAGCGACGATCAGTGCTTCATATCAGTGGCCATCAGTGCCGCCTCATTAGTGCCCATTTGCAAAATTTTATAACAAACTATGAAAATGTTTGTTTGCTTTTGTTCAAATTTTTTGTTCTTTTTTGGTTTGTTTAGTAAATAATAAAAACTCCAGTGGTGAGAACAAAACCACCAGAAGAAAACTCTATTTGTGTGAAAAAATGATAAAAACGTCCTATGTGTACAGTGTTACATGACCGCGTAATTGTCATTCAAAGTGTGACAGCACTGAAAGCTAAAAATTGGCCTGGGCAGGAAGGGGAGTAAAATTGCCCTGTATTGAAGGGGTTAAACAATAAATAGTAATTATGAAGTATTATGTGAATTGAATGTATGATAATCCGTGTGCAGAATTATAGATTCTTCTCATGCAGGAAACAAATCGAAGCGATTCCTCCATCTGGACACCTCTGTCTGTGGCTGTCAAACATAATAATGAATCTGATTGGACGCAGATGTTGTTTGGCTGACAATTTTTTTCCCTTGATCGTTTGATTTCTCAATCGGGGGATGACAGGCAGGAAGCCAACAGGGCCGCCTACTGAGCGCTCAGCCGGATTCTGATGAATCTGCTCTGTGTGTGGTCAGTGACCGGCCTCAGGTGATACACAGAGATGAAACAAATCCTCCTACATAAGTTGTACCTGTTTATCTGCATCCTTCTCCTCTCTACATCCTTACACAGGGCGGAAATTATAAAGCTTGGCTGAGCTGTCAGAAAGCAGGGGGTTTATGTACATGGGAGGAGTCTGTGATACTTATGTACATGGGAGGAGCCTGTGATACTTATTTACATGGGAGGAGGCTGTGATACTTCTGTACATGGGAGGAGCCTGTGATACTTATGTACATGGGAGGAGCCTGTGATACTTGTACATGGGAGGAGCCTGTGATACTTATGTACATGGGAGGAGTCTGTGATACTTATGTACATGGGAGGAGTCTGTGATACTTATGTACATGGGAGGAGCCTGTGATACTTGTACATGGGAGGAGCCTGTGATACTTATGTACATGGGAGGAGTCTGTGATACTTATGTACATGGGAGGAGCCTGTGATACTTGTACATGGGAGGAGCCTGTGATACTTATGTACATGGGAGGAGTCTGTGATACTTCTGTACATGGGAGGAGTCTGTGATACATGGGAGGAGCATGTGATACTTATGTACATGGGAGGAGTCTGTGATACATGGGAGGAGCATGTGATACTTCTGTATATGGGAGGAGCCTGTGATACTTATGTACATGGGAGGAGCCTGTGATACTTCTGTACATGGGAGGGGCCTGTGATACTTCTGTACATGGGAGGAGCCTGTGTTACTTCTGTACATGGGAGGAGCCTGTGATACTTATGTACATGGGAGGAGCATGTGATACTTCTGTACATGGGAGGAGCCTGTGATACTTATGTACATGGGAGGGGCCTGTGATACTTCTGTACATGGGAGGAGCCTGTGATACTTATGTACATGGGAGGAGCCTGTGATATTTATGTACATGGGAGGGGCCTGTGATACTTAGGTACATGGAAGGAGCCTGTGATACTTAGGTACATGGGAGGAGCCTGTGATACTTCTGTACATGGGAGGAGCCTGTGATACTTCTGTACATGGAAGAAGCCTGTGATACTTAGGTACATGGGAGGAGCCTGTGATACTTCTGTACATTGGAGGAGCTTGTGATACTTCTGTACATGGGAGGAGCCTGTGTTACTTCTGTACATGGGAGGAGCCTGTGATACATGTGTACATGGGAGGAGCCTGTGATACTTCTGTACATGGGAGGGGTCTGTGATACTTCTGTACATGGGAAGAGCCTGTGATACTTCTGTACATGGGAGGAGCCTGGCATGGGGGGAGCCTGTGATACTTATGTACATGGGAGGAGCCTGTGATACTTGTATACATGGGAGGAGCCTGTGATACTTGTGTACATGGGAGGAGCCTGAAAAACTTGTGTACATGCGAGGAGTCTGTGATACTGATGTACATGGGAGGAGCCTGTGATACTCGTGTACATGGGAGGAGCCTGTGATACTCGTGTACATGGGAGGAGCCTGTGATACTCGTGTACATGGGAGGAGCCTGTGATACTCTTGTACATGGGAGGAGCCTGTGATACTCGTGTACATGGGAGGAGCCTGTGATACTTATGTACATGGGAGGAGCCTGTGATACTTGTGTACATGGGAGGAGCCTGTGATACTTATGTACATGGGAGGAGCCTGTGATACTTGTGTACATGGGAGGAGCCTGTGATACTTATGTACATGGGAGGAGTCTGATATTTATGTACATGGGAGGAGCCTGTGATACTTATGTACATGGGAGGAGTCTGTGATACTTATGTACATGGGAGGAGCCTGTGATATTTATGTACATGGGAGGAGCCTGTGATATTTATGTACATGGGAGGAGCCTGTGATATTTATGTACATGGGATTTTTTTCATTTTTTATTTTGAATAAATTTGCAAAGATTTCAAACAATCTTCTCTCACGTTGTCATTATTGGGGATGTTTGTAGATTTTTGCGGAAAATAATGAATTTACTCCATTTTGGAATAAGGCTGTAACATAACAAAATGTGGAAAAAGTGAAGCTCTGTGAATACTTTGCACTGTATATGGGATTTGGGACATCGAAGTCACATGACCTGTCATACCCCATGTTTTCCAATCATAACGATTCATATATGTGCGATGTAACCTTTTGGCATCGGCACGTCCCGCCCCTTTAAGGGGTTTTAGATTCCGGGAGGCGGGGAGGAGTTTATGGTCATGCTGTGATTGGCTCTCACGGTGGTCACATGATCACAAGCTTTCCGTTAGCCGCTGGTAACTATGGCGGGAGTGCACAGGGTGGGCGCTCTCTGCACAGCTGGTTTCGCAATATTGCACACAAATATGCGGCCACTCGGCACCTGGGCATCACCCGCCAAGAGGCTGCGGGTTTGGGTGCTGGTGGCCCCTACAGGTTACCGTCGCAGCAACTTTCATGCAACTTGAGGGCCACAGACTTCAATGTTATCCCTCAAAAGTCGCATGAAAGTCGTACCTGAATGTTCTACATACAAAAGCGGCTCCGGCTTCATGGGGCCCCGTGGTGTGGGGTGCAGGGGGCCCCGTGGTGTGGGGTGCAGGGGGCCCCGTGGTGTGGGGTGAAGGGGGCCCCGTGGTGTGGGGTGAAGGGGGCCCCGTGGTGTGGGGTGAAGGGGGCCCCGTGGTGTGGGGTGAAGGGGGCCCCGTGGTGTGGGGTGCAGGGGGCCCTTGATGTGGTGCACATCTCTCTCCTTCCCCCATTTCTCTTCCTGGACGGTCTTTGTAGAATCTCCCAATATCCACATCTGCTTGGAATCAGGGCTGGGAGAGCCGGAGGGGCCCGGAGAGGGGCTCCATCTTCCCGCTCTGTGTACTCTGGGAGACAATGGACGCTTTTATCGCCAGACCCCCCCCCCCCCCCCCCCCCCCCCGGGCCCTTCCACAAAAACCTGCAGACAGCAGTCTCTGCAACAGTGCAGAATTTCACCTCACAGACTTCACTGGCAACTTGCTGCACCTGCGGGCCGCGCTCCTGATTGGGTGATGGGCTAACGTGTCAGGGCGGGCAGCAGTTCTGTACAGCCAATGGAGTCCGCCGCCTGTCATGGCCACATACAGGATCCACGGCACTGCGGGTGTCACCCAATGAGGAAAGGTGTCAGAAATTGTGTGCGAAAATGTTACAAAGTCACAAAGTCACCCCCTGCATCCCCCACATTCTGCACCCCCTGCACCCCCCCCACTACCCCACATTCTGCACCCCCTGCATCCCCCACATTCTGCACCCCCTGCATCCCCCACATTCTGCACCCCCTGCATCCCCCCCACTACCCCACATTCTGAACCCCCTGCATCCCCCACTACCCCACATTTTGCACCCCCTGCATCCCCCACATTCTGCACCCCCTACATCCCCCACATTCTGCACCCCCTGCACCCCCCCACTACCCCACATTCTGAACCCCCTGCATCCCCTACTACCCCACATTTTGCACCCCCTGCATCCCCCACATTCTGCACCCCCTACATCCCCCACATTCTGCACCCCCTGCACCCCCCCACTACCCCACATTCTGAACCCCCTGCATCCCCTACTACCCCACATTTTGCACCCCCTGCATCCCCCACATTCTGCACCCCCTACATCCCCCACATTCTGCACCCCCTGCACCCCCCCACTACCCCACATTCTGAACCCCCTGCATCCCCCACTACCCCACATTTTGCACCCCCTGCATCCCCCACATTCTGCACCCCCTACATCCCCCACATCCCCCACATTCTGCACCCCCTGCATCCCCTGCTATCCCACATTCTGCATCCCAAGAATCCCCCACTACCCCACATTCTTCACCCCCCACTATCCTACATTCTGCACCCCCTGCATCCCCCACTACCCCACATTCTGCACCCCCTGCATCCCCCACATTCTGCACCCCCTGCATCCCCCACATTCTGCACCCCCTGCATCCCCCCCACTACCCCACATTCTGAACCCCCTGCATCCCCCACTACCCCACATTTTGCACCCCCTGCATCCCCCACATTCTGCACCCCCTACATCCCCCACATTCTGCACCCCCTGCACCCCCCCACTACCCCACATTCTGAACCCCCTGCATCCCCTACTACCCCACATTTTGCACCCCCTGCATCCCCCACATTCTGCACCCCCTACATCCCCCACATTCTGCACCCCCTACATTCTGCACCCCCCCCACCCCCCCACTACCCCACATTCTGAACCCCCTGCATCCCCCACTACCCCACATTTTGCACCCCCTACATCCCCCACATTCTGCACCCCCTACATCCCCCACATCCCCCACATTCTGCACCCCCTGCATCCCCTGCTATCCCACATTCTGCATCCCAAGAATCCCCCACTACCCCACATTCTTCACCCCCCACTATCCTACATTCTGCACCCCCTGCATCCCCCACTACCCCACATTTTGCACCCCCTGCATCCCCCACATTCTGCACCCCCTACATCCCCCACATTCTGCAACCCCTGCATTCCCCACTACCCCACATTTTGCACCCCCTGCATCCCCCACATTCTGCACCCCCTGCATCCCCCACTACCCCACATTCTGCACCCCCTGCACCCCCTATTACCCCACATTCTGCACCCCCTGCACCCCCTATTACCCCACATTCTGCACCCCCTTCATCCACCAATACCTTTACATTCTAATTTGTGGTTTGTGGGCTGACAGACAGCGGCAGATCATCCAGTAACAGGAGAGGGATGGAGTATTGAGGAATCTGGATGTGAGGGGCCCGGCCGCCTCTTCCCAGGAATTCCTGGATTCAGGTTCAGACCAGACAACCGGTGATGAGGTCTCTGCACATCCGTCTCCTCCTAAGCCTCTCTGACTTCTAGAAAAACACATTCAGAAGAAACCTCAATGAGCTATGAAATGTCTTCCATACATCACATTCCAAAGACCTGGAATTCAGGATCTGCTTATCCATTCCAACTGCTGGACAACTCTTCTCCAAAGATATGGAGGAGAGCAGAGTATTTCAGGAGAGGAGAGTTATAGAGGAAGGAGAAGAGTCCTCCAGCAGTGCAGAGTATTTCAGGAGAGGAGAGTTATAGATAGGGGTGCAACGGATCGTCGCCGATCCGTGATCCGAACGGGTCACCCCGTTTGGATCGGAACACCCCGCGCTCCGCAGCCTCGGCTTTAGGAAAGGCCGCGGCTTCGGCCTAGCTCCGGAGCGTCGGCGGCCATCTTGGTACACCGGGCGGCCTTAGGAAAGGCCGCGACTTCGGCCTAGCTCCGGAGCGGCGGCCATCTTGGTACACCCGACCACTGTTTACAATGTGATCGCTCCGTCAAATGACGGAGCGATCACTTGTAAACAAACCCTGCATTACCCAGCCAATACCCTGCATTACCCAGCATATACTCTGCATTACCCAGCCAATACTCTGCGATACTCTGCATTATCCAGCCAATACTCTGCGATACTCTGCATTATCCAGCCAATACTCTGCGATACTCTGCATTACCCAGGCAATACTCTGCGATACTCTGCATTACTCTGCGATACTCTGCATTACCCAGCCGATACTCTGCATTACCCAGCCAATACTCTGCATTACCCAGCCGATACTCTGCATTACCCAGCCAATACTCTGCATTACTCTGCGATACTCTGCATTACCCAGCCAATACTCTGCATTACTCTGCGATACTCTGCATTACCCAGCCAATACTCTGCATTACTCGGCGATACCCTGCCAAAACTCAGCGATACCCTGCCAATACTCGGCGATACTCAGACAATATTACAGTGGGGGGAGATGACGTGGATATTACAGTGGGGACTATATGGTGGCGGAATTTTCACAGGTTTTTGCAAATTCAATTATTATTTGCTGATCCGAAAAATGATCCGATCCGTGACTCTGATCCGAGGATTGATCCGATCCGTGAGTTTTTTGATCCGTTGCACCCCTAGTTATAGAGGAAGGAGCAGAGTCCTCCAGTAGAGTATTTCAGGAGAGGAGAGTTATAGAGAAAGGAGCAGAGTCCTCCAGCAGAGCATTTCAGGAGAGGAGAGTTATAGAGGAAGGAGCAGAGTCCTCCAGCAGAGCAGAGTATTTCAGGAGAGGAGAGTTATAGAGGAAGGAGCAGAGTCCTCCAGCAGAGTATTTCAGGAGAGGAGAGTTATAGAGGAAGGAGCAGAGTCCTCCAGCAGAGCAGAGTATTTCAGGAGAGGAGAGTTATAGAGGACGGAGCAGAGTCCTCCAGCAGAGCAGAGTATTTCAGGAGAGGAGAGTTATAGAGGAAGGAGCAGAGTCCTCCAGCAGTGCAGAGTATTTCAGGAGAGGAGAGTTATAGAGGAAGGAGCAGAGTCCTCCAGCAGAGTATTTCAGGAGAGGAGAGTTATAGAGGAAGGAGCAGAGTCCTCCAGCAGTGCAGAGTATTTCAGGAGGGGAGAGTTATAGAGGAAGGAGCAGAGTCCTCCAGCAGAGTATTTCAGGAGAGGAGAGTCATAGAGGAAGGAGCAGAGTCCTCCAGCAGTGCAGAGTATTTCAGGAGAGGAGAGTTATAGAGGAGGGAGCAGAGTCCTCCAGCAGAGTATTTCAGGAGAGGAGAGTTATAGAGGGAGGAGCAGAGTCCTCCAGCAGAGTATATGTGCACCAGATGGCAGGCAGCGATGCTGGGCCAGGTGTGATCAGAGCTCTCCTGTGGTCTTGTTGGCCTCATATGACCCGTCCCGGGTTTGAAGATAAACATTGCTTTCCACACTATCAACAATTGATGAGCTCCAGCGTATCCGTCTTATAAACACACAGCCAAAAATACGGACGTCACGTCCTTCAATGAAAGCCCAGCACAGAAGAGTGTCCCCCGAACCCCCAACTGTCTGAGATGGGAAAGGGGGTCACCTGTCAGGGCCAGAGGTGTCAGGGGATGGACACGCCCTTATCAACATATATATAACTCTACAGAGACTGATGTGATTGGCTCGGTGGTCTCTGTACAGCGCTGCGGTATATGTCAGAGACATATCAATGTATAATAATGGAGTGTGACTGTGGGGGGGCATTAGATTGTTAGCTCCTGTGGTGCGGAGACTGAAGTGAGCTTCTATGTACTGGGCAGAGCACCGTATTTCTGGTCTGGTACAGGAAATAGATAACATTTGTCTGATTGTAACGTTTTTTCAGTTATTCGATCAGCCGGGATAATTTGTCACCCGTGCCCCGGCCTGCTGTTAGATGATTGGTACTTAGAGGGCTGCCATGCTTTGCCCCACCCCCACCATCATCTGCAGATATGATTCTGTCTTCTTCTCTCCTGTGTCGGCTTTTCACCAAAATTGTCACATTTTGCTAAAATCAGAAGATTTATGGAACTTCAGGGAAATGAAAACTCTTGGGTTTCATTTATTCCTCACACAGCCGTATTATAGGAGGATAATGAAGATGTTTTCTATAGAACTCCGATGTTTATAGATTTATACAAGGGTGGTCTGATGGTACAAGGGTGGTCTGATGACACAAGGGTGGTCTGATGGTACAAGGGTGGTCTGATGGTACAAGGGTGGCCAATAATATAAGGGTGGTCTGATGGTACAAGGGTGTACCAATGATATAAGAGTGGTCTGATGATACAAGGGTGGTCTGATGATACAAGGGTGGCCAATGATACAAGGTTGGCCAATGATATAAGGGTGGTCTGATGATACAAGGTTGGCCAATGATATAAGGGTGGTCTGATGATATAAGGGTGGCCAATGATATAAGGGTGGTCTGATGGTACAAGGGTTGCCAATGATATAAGGGTGGTCTGATGATACAAGGGTGGTCTGATGATACAAGGGTGGCCAATGATACAAGGTTGGCCAATGATATAAGGGTGGTCTGATGATATAAGGGTGGCCAATTATATAAAGGTGGTCTGATGATACAAGGGTGGTCCAATGATACAAGGGTGGTCTGATAATACAAGGGTGGCAAATGATATAAGGGTGTACCAATGATATAAGGGTGGTCTGATGACACAAGGGTGGTCTGATGATACAAGGGTGGCCAATGATACAAGGGTGGTCCAATGATACAAGAGTGTACCAATGATATAAGTGTGGTCTGATGGTACAAGGGTGGTTAAATGATACAAGGGTGTACCAATGATATAAGGGTGGTCTGATGACACAAGGGTGATCTTATGATACAAGGGTGGTCTGATGGTAGAAGGGTGGTCCAATGATACAAGAGTGTACCAATGATATAAAGGTGGTCTGATGAAACAAGGGTGTACAAATGAAATAAGTGTGGTCTGATGACACAAGGGTGGTCTGATGGTACAAGGGTGGTTAAATGATACAAGGGTGTACCAATGATACGGGGGTGGTCTGATGATACAGGGTTGGTCTGATGGTACAAGGGTGGTCTGATGGTATGAGGGTGGTCTGATGGTATGAGGGTGGTCTGATGATACAAGAGTGGACCAGTGGTATGAGGGTGGTCTGATGAATGGTGGTCTTATGATATGAGGGTGGTCTGATAAAAGAGTGATCTGATGATTCAGAGGGGATCTGATGATACAAGGGTTGTCTGATGATACAACAGTGGTCTGATTGTATGAGGGTGGTCCGATGATATAAGGGTGGTTCAATGATACAAGAGTGGTCCAATGATACGGGGGTGGTCTGATGATACAGGGTTGGTCTGATGGTACAAGGGTGGTCTGATGGTATGAGGGTGGTCTGATGATATGAGGGTGGTCTGATGGTATGAGGGTGGTCCAATGATACAAGGGTGGTCCATTGATACGGGGTGGTCTGATGATACAAGAGTGGACCAGTGGTATGAGGGTGGTCTGATAAAAGAGTGATCTGATGATTCAGAGGGGATCTGATGATACAAGGGTTGTCTGATGGTACAATGGTGGCCTGATGATACAAGAATGGACTGATGATACATGGGTAGTCTGATGAAACAAGGGTGATCTAATGGTGCAAGGGTGGTCTGATGATACAAGGGTGGTCTGATGATACAAGGGTAGTCTGATGATACAAGGGTGGTCTGATGATACAAGGGTGGTCTAATAATGATACAAGGGTGGTCTGATGATACAAGGGTGGTCTGATGATACAAGGGTGGTCTAATAATGATACAAGGGTGGTCTGATGATACAAGGGTGGTCTAATAATGATACAAGGGTGGTCTGATGATACAAGGGTGGTCTAATAATGATACAAGGGTGATCTAATGGTGCAAGGGTGGTCTAATAATGATACAAGGGTGGTCTGATGATGATACAAAGGGTGGTCTAGTCAAACAAGAGTGAACTGATGAGGCAAGGTTGGTCTGATGGTACAAGTAGGGTCTGGTGATATGGGGAAGGTCTGTTGATGCAAAGAGTGGACTGATGTTATGAGGGTGGTCTGATGAATGGAGGTCTTATGATATGAGGGTGGACTGGTCTGATACAACAGTTGTCTGGTGATACAAAGGTGGTCTAATGATACAAGCGTTGTCCGATGTCACAGGAGGGATCTAATGATATATAGGTGGTCTGATGATACAAGAGTGGACTGATGGTACAAGGGTGGTCTGGTGACATAATGGTGGCCTGATTGTACCAGGATGGTCCGATAATACAAAATTCCAAAAGGTCCAAAAGTGGTGGAATGATGCAAGGGTAGTCTAATGGTACAAGAAATATCAGATAGTATTAGGGTGGTCTGATGAAACAAGGATGAAAGGATGATATACAGTAAAGGTGATCTGTTGTTACAAGGGTAGTCTAGTGGTAGTGATCTGATGGTACATTGGTGGTCTGATGGTACGTTGGTGGTCTGATGGTATAGCTAACCCTTAAAAACCACCTCAACCTCTCCAATTTCATAATTTCCAAAATTTCAGGCCAATGAAAACGCCCGATTTCGCTCCTTCCTATATGCCACCAGTAGGAATCAGTCTGCATGCTGCCCATTGAGTTGGGTGGTCCTATTCCGGTTGCCCCTGATGGCAGAGAACTCCCTAACCCTAGCTTGCCAATCTGGTTACGGGCAGACTGGTCATGGCCGGTAATAAAGGGCTGAGGGACGGGAGGCTTTCTGTATTGGAGATGGGAGTGACGACACACAACACAGCGAGCCGCGTGACAATGGAACCGCAAGCGGCCACCCGAGTGTGTACTGTCATGTGTCCCGGGTTACTCTGTGTGGGATAATAGCAACCTGTCTGCAGATCAGTCACCTTCATCAATTAAACATAAAAAATCTCCTCTTGTTGACAGGCGTCCCCATGGCAGCCGGTGACGGTGACGTGTGACGCCCGCAGGCCAAGCACGGCTTAACCCCTTCCCTGCCAGCGGGCTCCCTTTACACCGAGCCAAAGTGCAGGGCGAGGCGGCCAATTAAATCTCACACGGCATTGTTCTATTGGAAGAAATACTTTGGAACCCTGACAGGAGATCAGCAGCTCCCGCGATCTGTGATCAGAATTTGTATTGCTGAGTCAATCATTTGTTTAAGAGAAAACGTGTGAATATTTAGCGATGCGGCCAGGAAGACGGATCGAGAAATTGAGCTGCGGGATTGAAATGTTTTTTTTTGCTGAACAATCTTTTTGTGCTCCTTAAAGAGTATTTCCTGGGAACATGTTAAAGCAAATGAAAGGTGACATGATCCTGTCAATCCTGGCAGTCCTTGGTCGTGTTCACAAATGTCTGACACAGATCAGACCCTGCTGCAAGGGCCGGGACGAGGAGGAGGGCAGAAGGAGCGCGTGCCTCAGGTGCAGTGGCTGTATGTAAAGGGGGAGACTCCTGACAGTCTCTCTGCCTCTTACTGTTAGGAGTGACTGCAGTGTCACTCCTGTCAGCAGAGCATTTTTTTGTCCGGGGCACTAGACCTGTGCTCCCTGCTGTCCCTTGTTGTAAACACAGAAGCCGGCTTTCTGTTCTGGCTTCTGTGTTTACAAGTAGGGATGAGCTCGGTGTTCGAATCGAACATCGGCCATTTGTCCGTTCGACGAAACCAGAACTTTGCGGGCCGTTCGCATCAAATTCGTGTGATGCGAACGGCCCACAATGCACTGCGCCAGTCGCAGTGCATTGCTGGCTGATGATTGGCCAAGCATGCACTGTGACCCCGCATGCTTGGCCAATCACAGCGCCGGCAGCGAGGAGAGCCATAATTGGCCACAGGCAGGATGCCTGTGGCCAATTATAGCTCAGGGGGTTTAGTACACGCCCCACACTATATAAGGCCGCCGGCGCGGCGGCCTTGTGTAGTGTGTTCCGGCGTGCAGGGAGAGAGATAGATAGGCAGGGACAGTGTGTTATTGACTCCGATTGGACCATGTTGTCGGAAAATCTGCCCGTGTGTGGGCTCCATCTGACTTTTTCCGTCGGAATTTCCGACGGAAAAAATTTGAGATCCTGCTCTCAAATTTTCCGACAACAAAATCCGATCGGACTTTTTCCTATCGTGTGTAGAGAATTCCGACGGACAAAGTGCCACGCATGCTCAGATCAAAGGTATTGGCTAATAGCCTCTACGTAGTTCCGTCATACGCAACGAATGTCACCACATTCAGAATGATCGGATTTTCCGACAACTTTGTCCGACCGTGTGTATGCAACGCCAGTGTCGGACAAAATCCGCCGGAAAAAATCCAACGGATTTTGTGATCGGAATTTCTGACCGTGTGTACGGGGGCTTAGTGTGTGTTGTGTGCCTCCAGCACAGCAGAGTATACACCTGTATCTACTCATATTTGCTGGTGTTCTCTAATACAGCCATCTGCAGGAGTTACAGTGTTGTGGCAACACCACCACCACCAAAGGCCCAATTTTTCTGCCCCTGTTCAACAGGTGCATGCAATTACAATTCTTGATCTTTTTTTTTTTTTTTTTTTTTTTGCCATCTCAGTTCAACTTTCAGGCGGACCTTACTCAGCTTTATCTGTTCGTATCGTCCGTTTTCATGTTTACATCATTGTGGCGTTTCTCAACAACTTGTACTTCATTTAATCGGCAGTCACCACAAACCTTTCCATTACTGATATCATTTTTAAGTTTCATCCCTCCCCCCCACCCCCACCCACCCCCCCCTTTCTGCTTCGCTGCAACTGTTAGCTAAAAATTTGCTAACGGTGTTCTGTACTGTTAAATTATGGATTTTAGGACTTCTACCATTCATCCTATATACGTAGAGCTTCTACATAACTCCACGTCTTTTTAAAGTTTTTCCAACTGTCCCATTTCTCTATCGTTCCTTCTGTTACTTTTTCTATGTTGGTCCTAAGAGACTCCATCAGACGGGTGTCCTCGACTATATCTACCCACTCCCAGATTGCTGGTTCCTCTTGTTTCCTCCAATTCCTCGCTATCTGACGTTTTGCAGCATTAAGCAAGTGTGGGATTAGCGACCTTTGATAGGACTTGACAGCTTCTTTCGTACCATGAAATAAAATCACCCATGGGTCCCTCTCGAGGCGTGTTCCAGTAATCTCCTTAATGTAGTCGATTATTTTGCTCCAATATGCTTTTATCCTGTGGCATTCCCACCATAGGTGTGCCATCGTCCCCTTATCCCTACAACCCCTCCAACACTCTGCCGGACCCCCTTTTTGAAATTGACATGTTTTCGCCGGGGTTATGTACCATCTTGATATACACTTGTAATTTGTTTCCATAGTCCTCGAGTCTACTGCTGAGCTATAGGTTAAATTAAAAATTTTTCCCAATGTGAGTGTGTCTATTTTTGTGTTCAATTCCCCCTCCCACTTTTGAATGAATGGGGGTACCTCCGCTCCATCCAGCTCCCGCAGAAGCCTATAAATCTTCCCAATAGATCCTTTTGTCTCAGGTGCAGTAAAAATTTGTTCCATCCGAGACAGGCCTTCACTCGCCCTGATTGGCTGCGGTAGACCTCTAACGAAACTGGACAGCTGGAGATACCTCCACTCGTTCACAACAAACAAATCCCCTTTTTTTTCCAATTCATTTAGTGACAAAATTTTACCTTTATATATAATATCCTTGAGTTGTGCACTATCATTTAAGATCCATCCCCCTCCCGCTAATTTGTTCCCTGGTGCGAAATAATCATTATTTTTGAGTGCTATTAATGGAGAATTATATTTAATCTTATAGAGTTTGTGAATTTTATCCCATATTTTCAGTGTATTTCTTGTCAACGTATTTGTGCCTTCACTCAGTGTTCTATACTTTGAGGGGTTCCAAATATCTCTTCCTAGTTGTGGGTTGGAGAGAGTTTTTTCCAGATTGACCCATCTTTTTGTGCTGCTATTTTTGCTCCAGTCAGGGACTCTAGATAGGACTATCGCATAATAATATTTTACCACATCAGGGACCGCTAGGCCCCCTTTTTTCTTTTCCTTGGACAATATGCGGAGGGCAATTCTATGTTTTTTATTTTTCCATAAAAAGTTCATGATAATAGATTTTAATTTGTTGAGATACGTCTGAGATAGGGGGATTGGGAGCATTTGAAATTTGTATGTAATTATCGGTAACAAGGTCATTTTCACTGTGTTAATACGCCCCAGCCACGAGAGCGGCCTAGTAGAGTACTCTTTGCTTTTTTTTTTAATCTCGTCAAGTAGTGGGATGTAGTTTAATCTATATATTTCCCTGGAAGAGTTCGCTAAGTTAATTCCTAAATACGTTATTTGTTTTTTCCAGGGGAAAGCAAATTTCTTCTGTAGACTCTCTTTATCTTTTTTGGCAACATTTATATTCAATATAAAGGATTTAGTGTTGTTTACTTTGAAATTAGAAATCTCTCCATATTGATTCAAAATTTGAACCAGCCTGGGGAGAGTACTATGTGGGTTGTTTACGTAAAATAATATGTCATCCGCAAAAGCGGCTATCTTATGCTCGTCCCCTTTCACGACTATACCCTCTATATCCGGTTTTTTCCTGATTGTGGCCAGGAGAGGTTCCAAGGTCAAAATAAAAAGAAGGGGGGATAACGGACAACCCTGTCTCGTCCCGTTTTCCATCCGGAACCGGGATGATGTTACTCCATTAATTTTAACCCTTGCTTGGGGATTATCATATAGAACCTCAATTTTTTGTAAAAATTTTGGTCCAAAGCCAAATTGGGCAAGTGTTTGGAACATGAGTCCCCAGTCTACCCTGTCAAACGCTTTCTCCGCGTCTACTGACAGGAATAGACCTGGGGACTCCGTCTCCCTAATTCTTTGGAGGAGCAGCAGTGTTCGAATCGCGTTATCCCGACCCTCCCTTCCGGCCACGAAACCTACCTGGTCGGGGTGGATCAGCGTGCCCAAGTACATCTTGATCCTTGTAGCCAAAATTTTGGCATATAGCTTAGTATCAACATTAAGTAGCGATATTGGTCTGTAACTTGAGCACGCCGACCCATCCTTCCCTTCTTTCAAAATGACCGTTATGTTGGCCGTTAATGAGTCTTTGCTCATCTTAAATTTTGAGCCCAGTCCATTAAAGTACGAGCAGAGTCTGGGTATCAGTAGTTCTTGGAAAATATTATAGTAAGAGATGGTGAACCCGTCCGGCCCAGGGCTCTTCCCAGTCGGTGAGTTTAACAAGGCCTTCCTTACTTCTTCTTCAGAAATTGGTTTCTCTAGGATCTCTATGTCGTCTGGGGGAAGTTTAGGCAGGTTGGCCTTTTCTAGAAAGGATGCTATTTTCTTTATTTTTTCATCTTTCATCAGGTTGTTATGCTTTATCGCGTAGACTCCCTCGTAGTACTCCCTAAAGGAGTCTGCGATGTCGTCCGAGCGATATTTAATCTCTCCTGCCTTATTTTTTATCTTTTCAATATAATTTCTTGCCTCTTTTTTTTGTAGAGTTTTGGCCAGGTGCTTACTTACTTTATCACCCCATAGGTATCTTTCTTTTGAGATTTTGTTGAAAGTTTGCCTTACTTCCTGCTCGAATAGTTCCCTTAGATTGTCTCTCTTAACGGTTAATTTTAGCAGTAGGTCTTTATTTTGTCCCAGTTGTTGCTTATGTTCCTGCTCAAGCTGTCCAATTTCTGTCTTTATAGCTTCTATTTTTGTGCGTTGTTCTTTTTTCTTCCAGGCTCCTTTTGAAATAAAGACCCCTCTGATAAATGCTTTATGTGCATCCCATACATAAGATCCCTGTACTTCCCCGTTGTCGTTATTGTTAAAGTATTGTTCTATCTCTGCTTTGATGTGTGCTACTATCTCCTTATCCCTTAGAAGTTCTTCATTAAGTCTCCAGTTATTGTGTGGGGCCTGTAAATCTGGGAAATGCAGCTTCATTGAAACTGGAGCGTGGTCCGATAATGTCATAATCTCTATTTTAGTCTCCAGTACTCTGTCCAGTAGGCCATGGTCTAGAAGAATATAGTCGAGACGCGAGTACGTCCCATGCACGGGGGAGAAAAATGTGTAGTCCCTTATATTGGGGTGATGGACCCTCCAGATATCTACTAGTTGGCTAGAGTACAATTTCTGTCTAATCATTTGTTTTACTACATTATTTTTCCCCCGAGCATGGGACGTAGAGTCTAGTTCTTGATCAAAGTGAAAATTTAAATCTCCCATCAGGATCACATATCCCCTTTTAAACTCCCGCAGTTTAGCTAGAATCCTGCTCAGATATTGTACTGGTTTATTATTAGGCGCATATATATTAGCAAATGTATATTTTATCTGTCCAATGGAGCCTCTGAGGAACAAGAATCTACCATCCGGGTCTACTAGTCTATTCTCTAAACTGAAATGAATATCCTTGGAGAAACCTATGGCCACCCCCCTGGATCTGTTCAGTATAGTGTCCCCATAGAACCAGGTTGGGTAGTGATTTGAATAAAGTTTTATGTTGGACCCATGAGTGATATGCGTCTCCTGAAGGAAGACTATATCAGCTCCATATTTTTTAAGTTCGTTTAAAATTTTAACACGTTTGTTGGGTAGGTTGAGTCCTTTTACATTATAAGATATTAATTTAATGTTAGTCATCGAGTCTCTTTTAATAGTCTGTCGTGTTTGTGAATTAGCAGAGTTGTAGCGAAGCAGAGAGTGTGTATCCCCTTTCCCCCCCCTCCCTTTCCTCCATCCCACCCCTTCCTAAGTTCTTTAATCCCACATCTAAATTCCCTCCCATCCTCCCCCTCCCCTCCTCTACCCTCCCCTCCCATCCCTCCTCCCCCCTCCCTGGCCCTATCTAGGGTCTCAGAAACGATGGGAGCCATCTTGCTGCGGCTCCCTCCGATCTGTTGGTCCTCGGGTGAGGTGGGGTTCTGATCGGCAGCTGTAATTAACCCGACCCCTGAGTAGTTCAGGGAGCCGGGGGTCAGCGGCGGACTATGTGATGTTTACTTCCGTCCCCTGAGGAAGTCGGCCAGCCTCTACCATCTCACCTCTCCTCCCCCGCCCCCCCCGCTCTCCCCCATTTCCCCCCTCTGTTTCCCAGCCCGGTAGAGATGGGGTTTGTAGATCTAGTTTTTGGCAAAAGTTACTCAGCTCTTCGGGGAATTTTAATCTGGCCGATCGGCCATCTTTTGTGCCAATTAGACACGTAGGGAATCCCCAGGAGTATTTTACGTTGGCAGCACGCATTAACTCGAGTAGGGGTCTTTGCAGTCTTCTCCTCTCCAACGTCTGGGGGGCTAAGTCAGCATAGGCTTGGATCTCAGAATCTTCGTATTTTAAAGGGGTTTTCCCGTACAATTTATCCCAGATTTCGGCTTTGTCCTCGTAGAAACGAAAACGGGCAATAATATCCCGAGATCTGTGTGGTCCGGGTTCCACGAGTCTGCCCACTCTATGAATTCTTTCTAATTTGGGAAAGTCCCCTTCTTCTTTACCGAGAAGTGGGTTTATTATGCTAGTTAATACCTTCCTTAAATCTTCACCCCTTTTTTCTGGTACATTCCTAAGTCTGAGATTTTGTCGCCTGTTCCTATTCT
Source organism: Lithobates sylvaticus (assembly GCA_028564925.1). Classification (NCBI taxonomy): domain Eukaryota; kingdom Metazoa; phylum Chordata; class Amphibia; order Anura; family Ranidae; genus Lithobates; species Lithobates sylvaticus. The sequence continues at coordinate 196,434,334 of CM053037.1, read as the reverse complement.
CTGCGTCTTCGAGTTTGTACTGGATATCACGTTGGGTTTGCTTTAAAGTTAGTAACTGGTCCTTAAGTATGCATATTTCCTGTTCCTGTTTGTCTGCTCTTTTCTCGGAAGATTCGACTCTCGCCAAAAGACACCCTAAGTCTTCTCTAAATAGGTGAAAGTCTCCTTTAATCGAATTCTCCATTTTTTGGAGCATCTCTTCCATCTCATTTTTTGTGGGGGGATGGGATCTATCCCCCTGTTCATCTATCCTGCTGACTTCTTCTTCCTGATCCAGTGTTTGATCAGGTGTAAAATGGGTAGACTGGCCATCCGTTTTCTTATCCTTTGGTTTTCTTCGTTCCATCATTGGGTCTGTGTGATTGTCTGTATGCGTTGGTTGTGGGCTTGCCCCTGTTTTCATATATTGTTTGATAGTGCTCCCTGTTGTTTTAGGGGTTTTAGGAAGGCCCTTTTTGGGGGCTTTGCTCATGATTCCTGTGCAGGCTTTTCTGATTCTCTTTCCCAGCTTGTGGTCTTTAAAAGCCGCGGATAAGGGCCTATTAGTTCCCCTCTATCCTGCACCCCTTTTCTTTCCTCCTTTTTGCTTCAATTCTCTCTTCCCTCTCCGCCTCTCTCCTCTTTCTCAAGTGTCCTCTGTTCTCTCCTGTTCCAGATACATTTGCCTTTTTTGAATGTCTGTGGCTTTGATATTCTCCCCAATGGTTGCTTCCTTTTGCCCCCTCTTAGTATCAGTCCCAAAAGCCCGTGGGGTTACTGGAACAGTTCTGGAGGGGCATTCGTTCAGGCCCGTTTTTTCTGGGGATTGAAGATTCAGCCCGTTTTCAATTGCAGGGAGTTAGAGCAGCTCTATTCCCTGTTGTAGTTTTGTCTCCGTTTAGAGATCGGGCTTTTCCTCCTATAAGGTCTCCCAGGGCCAATGCAGGCGCCGTAACAAAGAGCTTGGGAACGTGGTCCCTACAGTGGTTACAGTGGCTTTTTATATATACCCAGATTCAACAATAAGTCAAAATGTGATTGAGGGGAGGGGTAATATAAGCTGCAAGGGGTTTCCTTCTTTGTCAACTGGGACAGGCGTTTGTTGGGGATATCACCATTCCTGTACCCTCCAGCCTTAAAAATCGGCGAGGTAGTGATTATATTAATCACAGGCTTTATATCTCAAGGCCTGTATGCGATGCAGGGAGTAATAAAAAGCCAAAAAAAAAAAAACAAAGAACAAAAACCAGTATAAGACTAGGAGAATAACACCAAAGATAAAAAGGAAAGCAGAAGCACCAATAATGGGGATTGATACGTGGGTTTGCACAGTTCAGTATGGTTGCTTCTCATCAGTTCGTGTAAATTAGAAGTATTTCTATATAGATTCAGGTCAAATATTAGGATGCTATAGGATTGAGTCACAACCTGCAAGAAAAACAGTTCACTTCGCTTCTTGATTACGCTTAATTCATTTATCACTGTTCACCAGGGCTGCAAGTTCATAGATATTATATGTGCAAGCTTCCAATCAATATTTAATTACTGGGGTACAATATTCACATCCAAATGAGGGAAAGACCATACCGCCCAATTTCCTGGATCGCCCAGTGTCTAGTAGCGTTCGGTTAAAGCCCATATACACTGATCATGTGCTAGGAGGGGGAAGAAAAAAAAAAGAAAAAAAGAACGTGTCCTTCTGGTTTTTTTGTGGTAAGGCCCATATGCAAGAAATTCACTTCTCTTCGTTTCGAAATAACGCTTAGTTCGTTTTAACACTGTTCACCTGGGCTGCCATTTCATAGATATTATGTGTGCAGGCATCTGATCAAATCTTTAATCACTGGGGTACAATATTCACATCCAAATGAGGGAAAAACCATATCCCCAATTTCCTGGATCGCCCAGTGTCTAGTAGCATTCAATTCAAATCATATACACTGATCATGAGCAGATACATAGATGTTCAAAACTGGGAAGGGAAATAAAATAAATAAAGAAGAAACATGTCCCTCTGGCTTTTTTGTAGTAGATGAAACATGTATCAGAGAAAGCACGTTTTCCTTACCCCATCCATCCGGTCTAGATTTTATCCAGGGGGGATAGGAGTAAATGAGACATACATCAGGAACAGAAAATTTTTCTTACCCCATCCGTTCGGTCAATCTTTGTCCGGGGGGGTATACTCACACCGTAGGGTTTCCTTTACGGTCCTTACCCTCTGGCGTCTCTGGGTATGAAGTGGGAGGGTGGAGAGAGGCGGTGGTCAGGTTCGGCCGAGGCTAAGATGACGGTAAGCGGGACGGGCAGCCTGATACACTACCTATGTATCGCAGCCCTCCACGCTCACCCGTGCTGGTACAGCTTCCCGCGGGCTTCGGTCCGGCGGGGGGGTATGCTGACAGGCACGGAGACTCTCACTCTCCGTGCAGTCTCAGCTCTCCCCTCTCCTCCACGCTCGGCGCACACATCCGCACGCTGTGTCAGGCCCCTCCCTCCGTACTGCGGTCTACGTCAGTACGTCCCGCCCCATGGACCTACAATTCTTGATCTAATAATTGACAGCAGGGCCCATTCATGCGCCCACCAAGAGTAACTGTGAGGGCTTACAGTGTTGTAGCACCACCACCACCACCAAAGGCCCAATTTTTCCTACCACTGTTCAACAATGGCATGTAATTACAATTCCTGATATAATAGTTCACAGCAGGGCATTCCAGCGCCCACCAAGAGTAACTGTGAGGGCTTACAGTGTTGTGGCAACACCAAAATCTAATGGGGCAAATTTCTGCAGAGTATATACGCCAGGCCCCTACTTTCAAACATTCAACTTACAAACGACTCCTACTTGCAAACGGAAGGAGAAAACAGGAAGTGAGAGGAAATCGACCCCTAGGGAGGGAAATTCTATCCTGTTAGATTTAATTTGGGAAAAAGGTATCTCCTCTCTACTGATGCTTTATCACCAATCCTTGTTTCAATAAAAACCCCACTTTTCCAAAAACATTTGTCATTGGGACGGAAAGTGAGGTGACATGTTCTGAACAGGTGCACAGACAGCAAATGTTACAGGGGTGATAACCCCTCCCTATGTTCTCCAAAAAGCTTAAAAATAGATTTTTTTTGGATGGAGCTACACTTAAAAATGTACCTGTTCCAAGTTACAAACAGATTCTACTTAAGAACAAACCTACAGTCCCTGTCTTGTTTGCACTGCCTGTATACTGCTGTTCAGAGTATATAGGGTTTTAGGTATAGGGTTTTATTTTGGGTGCAGGGTCCCCCTTAACCGCTTCAATACCCGGCCATAGTCATATGACGCCCACAAGGTGGATGTACCATCCTGGGTGGGCATCATATGACGTCCTCGGATTCCCGGCCGCCGGCGGCGTGCGCGCGCGCCCGCGGCATCGCTCGGGACCCGGTGCGAGTGCCCGGCGGCCGCGATGTCCGCCGGGCACCCGCGATTGCCCGTTAAAACAACGGGACCGGGTGGGACTGTGGAGCTGTGTGTGTAAACACACAGCTCCACGTCCTGTCAGCGGGGAGGAGACCGATCATGTGATCCCAGTACGGAGGATCACATGATCGGTCTCCTCCCCTAAGTCCCCTCCCCCTACAGTTAGAATCACTCCTATTAGGGACACACATTAACCCCTCCAGCGCCCTCTAGTGTTAACCCCTTCCCTGACAGTCACATTTACACAGTAATCATTGCAATTTTATAGCAACGATCGCTGTGTAAATGTGAATGGTTCCAAAAATGTGTCAAAAGTGTCCGAAGTGTCCGCCGCAATGTCGCAGTCACGAAAAAAAAAAATCGCAGATCCCCGCCATTACTAGTAAAAAAAAAAAAAAAAAAAATTCAATAAATCTATCCCCTATTTTGTAGACGCTATAACTTTTGCGCAAACCGATCAATATACGCTTATTGCGATTTTTTTTACCAAAAATATGTAGAAGAATACGTATCGGCCTAAACTGAGGAAAAAATAGTTTTTTTTAAAAAAATGGGATATTTATTATAGCAAAAAGTAAAAAATATTGTGTTTTTTTTTCAAAATCGTCGCTCTTCTTTTGTTTATAGCGCAAAAAATAAAAACCGCAGGGGCGATCAAATACCACCAAAAGAAAGCTCTATTTCTGGGAAAAAAAGGACGTCAATTTTGTTTGGGTGTAACGTCGCACGACCGCGCAATTGTTAGTTAAAGCGACGCAGTGCCGAATCGCAAAAAGTGCTCTGGTAAGGAAGGGTGTTTAAAAGCCCTGTATTGAAGTGGTTAATATCCATACAAGACCTATAGGGTCTGGTAATGGGCTGGGGTAGGGGGGGGGGGGGGGGGGTGATGGGGTAGCCATGCCATTTTTCTCAAAGATTTTCAGCCATATGGCGGCCAGGACAAGACATGACTTTTTTGGCTTTTTTTCCTTTAGTAATGTAATTTTGTGCAGGGACAGTTCTACACACGGAAAACACATGCCACTTCACAGGCATACTTTAGACACCCCCCAGGTACCATATTTAAAGATATATTTCACTTTTTTTTTCACTTTATGCATCATTAAAATGACTGCTCCAGAAAAAACGTCAGTTGGTGATCAGTGAGAAGAATGTTCCTTACATTGGTGATCAGTGAGAAGAGTGTTCCTTACATTGGTGATCAGTGAGAAGAATGTTCCTTACATTGGTGATCAGTGGGAAGAATGTTCCTTACATTGGTGATCAGTGAGAAGAATGTCCCTTACATTGGTGATCAGTGAGAAGAATGTTCCTTACATTGGTGGTCAGTGGGAAGAATATTCCTTACATTGGTGATCAGTGGGAAGAATGTTCCTTACATTGGTGATCAGTGAGAAGAATGTTCCTTACATTGGTGATCAGTGAGAAGAATGTTCCTTACATTGGTGATCAGTGAGAAGAATGTTCCTTACATTGGTGATCAGTGAGAAGAATGTTCCTTACATTGGTGATCAGTGAGAAGAATGTTCCTTACATTGGTGATCAGTGAGAAGAATGTTCCTTACATTGGTGATCAGTGGGAAGAATGTTCCTTACATTGGTGATCAGTGAGAAGAATGCTCCTTACATTGGTGATCAGTGAGAAGTATGTCCCTTACATTGGTCATCAGTGAGAAGAATGTTCCTTACATTGGTGGTCAGTGGGAAGAATGTTCCTTACATTGGTGGTCAGTGGGAAGAATGTCCCTTACATTGGTGATCAGTGGGAAGAATGTTCCTTACATTGGTGGTCAGTGGGAAGAATGTTCCTTACATTGGTGATCAGTGAGAAGAATGTCCCTTACATTGGTCATCAGTGAGAAGAATGTTCCTTACATTGGTGGTCAGTGGGAAGAATGTTCCTTACATTGGTGATCAGTGAGAAGAATGTTCCTTACATTGGTGATCAGTGAGAAGAATGTTCCTTACATTGGTGATCAGTGAGAAGAATGTCCCTTACATTGGTCATCAGTGAGAAGAATGTTCCTTACATTGGTGGTCAGTGGGAAGAATGTTCCTTACATTGGTGGTCAGTGGGAAGAATGTCCCTTACATTGGTGATCAGTGGGAAGAATGTTCCTTACATTGGTGGTCAGTGGGAAGAATGTTCCTTACATTGGTGATCAGTGAGAAGAATGTCCCTTACATTGGTCATCAGTGAGAAGAATGTTCCTTACATTGGTGGTCAGTGGGAAGAATGTTCCTTACATTGGTGGTCAGTGGGAAGAATGTCCCTTACATTGGTGATCAGTGGGAAGAATGTTCCTTACATTGGTGATCAGTGGGAAGAATGTTCCTTACATTGGTGATCAGTGGGAAGAATGTTCCTTACATTGGTGATCAGTGAGAGAATGTTCCTTACATTGGTGATCAGTGAGAAGAATGTTCCTTACATTGGTGATCAGTGAGGAGAATGTTCCTTACATTGGTGGTCAGTGGGAAGAATGTTCCTTACATTGGTGGTCAGTGGGAAGAATGTCCCTTACATTGGTGATCAGTGGGAAGAATGTTCCTTACATTGGTGGTCAGTGGAAAGAATGTTCCTTACATTGGTGATCAGTGGGAAGAATGTTCCTTACATTGGTGATCAGTGGGAAGAATGTTCCTTACATTGGTGATCAGTGAGAAGAATGTTCCTTACATTGGTGATCAGTGGGAAGAATGTTCCTTACATTGGTGATCAGTGGGAAGAATGTCCCTTACATTGGTGATCAGTGGGAAGAATGTTCCTTACATTGGTGATCAGTGGGAAGAATGTTCCTTACATTGGTGATCAGTGAGAAGAATGTTCCTTACATTGGTGATCAGTGGGAAGAATGCTCCTTACATTGGTGATCAGTGGGAAGAATGTTCCTTACATTGGTGATCAGTGAGAAGAATGTTCCTTACATTGGTGATCAGTGGGAAGAATGTTCCTTACATTGGTGATCAGTGGGAAGAATGTTCCTTACATAGGTGATCAGTGAGAAGAATGTTCCTTACATTGGTGATCAGTGGGGAGAATGTTCCTTACATTGGTGATCAGTGCGAAGAATGTTCCTTACATTGGTGATCAGTGGGAAGAATGTTCCTTACATTGGTGATCAGTGGGAAGAATGTTCCTTACATGGGTGGTCAGTGGGAAGAATGTTCCTTACATGGGTGGTCAGTGGGAAGAATGTTCCTTACATGGGTGGTCAGTGGGAAGAACGCGTTGGCTGTTTTGTCAATTAAATTCGGAACATTACAATGTCCTGGGACTTGTGAATGGAAACTCTTCATGTTCTCTTTCTGGATCAATGAAAAGTTGACACAGCTTTTAATTCTTCCTTACTATGTCCAAGACTAAATAAAGAAGTTCTGGCTGTACATGCACTTTAACTGGAGCGTTTTAGAATGAAGCACCGGGAGACCAGGTGCAGCACAAGAGGAGCTCCCCATGGAGGAATGAGGCTTGGTGTGAGGAGTCCATGACGTCAAGGCTCCTTGGAGTGAACATAATAGCGGGATGGTTGAGGACACTGGTAAGTGGACAAAGTCCGGGCACACCCTCTCCCTCCCTCACCCACGAGCCCCACCGATTACGCAAACACGTTACCTTGAAAGTCGTTATATTTAGACTCCTTCCAGAAATAAAATAAAAAAGACGGACCGCCCCCCCCCCCCCCTCCTCCTACAACCAGACCGTGGGGAAGGCACATAGAAATGTCTTTTCTCACAGCAGGAAATGAGAACTTCCTTCCTTAAAATCTTCTGCCAGGTCCTAATAATAGTTTTGGCCATTTAAGTGGCGTCTCACATGATCGCGACGTGTCGGGATGTTCGTTGTCGCTGGACGAGCCTAAAGGGCGTCTGATTCAGGGGGGGGGGGGGGGGAGCATCGGAATGAGTCACTGGAAAATATAAGGAGGCTTTGGGTCACCAAAGGAATGCCGTAACCATAAAAAAGGTACAAGTGTGGGCGTCGAGGGATTTCCCGATGAAGGAGCACCGAGGCGAAAAGTTCAAGAGCTGCTAAAATAGTAAAAAAATATACATGCCCAAATACAGAAAATGAGATATTGGACCTCTACGGACTATTGCTCTGTGTTAGGCTTGGAGAGAACAGCCAGTTCCTCCTATACCAAGGGTGTCAAACTCAATTTTGTTTTGCGGGCCGCATCAGCAGTATGCTTGCCCTCAAATGCCGGTTGTATCAGGGGGTGCGCTATGCACAGAGTGCAGGGTTCATGATTACACTATGTACAGAATGCAGAGCTCAGGGGTGTGCTGTGTACAGAATGCAGAGCTCAGGGGTGTGCTGTGTACAGAATGCAGAGCTCAGGGGTGTGCTGTGTACAGAGTGCAGAGCTCAGGGGTGTGCTGTGTACAGAGTGCAGACTTCAGCAGTGCGCTACGTACAGAGTGCAGGGTAAGAGGTGCACTATATACCGAGTGCAGTTACAGGGGTACCATATGCACAAAGTGCAGAGTTCAGGGGTGCGCTAGGTATAGATTGCAAGGTTAAGGAGTGTGTAACGTACAGAGTGCAGAGTCTATGAGTGCGCTACATACAGAGTGCAGAGTCCAGGAGTGTGCTACGTACAGAGTGTAGAGTTTAGGAGTGCAGAGTCCAAGAGTGCTCTATGTACAGAGTGCATAGATTAGGAGTGCTCTACATACAGGGTGCAGAGTCCAGGAGTGTGCTACGTACAGAGTGCAGAGTGTAGGAGTGTGCTACGTACAGAGTGCAGAGTTTAGGAGTGCGCTACGTACAGGTTGTAGAGTCGAGGAGTGCGCTACGTACAGAGTGCACCGTTTAGGAGTGCGCTACATACAGGGTGCAGAGTCCAGGAGTATGCTACGTACAGATGCAGAGTTTAGGAGTGCGCTACATACAGGGTGCAGAGTCCAGGAGTGTGCTACGTACAGAGTGCAGAGTTTAGGAGTGCGCTACATACAGGGTGCAGAGTCCAGGAGTGTGCTACATATAGAGTGCAGAGTCCAGGAGTGTGCCAGGTACAGAGTGCAGAGTTCAGGAATGCACTACATACAGAATGCAGTCCAGGAGTTTGCTACATACAGAGTTTGGAGTCCAGGAGTGCGATACGTACAGAATGCAGCATTCAGGAGTGCTCTACATAAAGAGTGCAGAGTTCATGATCACGCTACGTACAGAGTGCAGAGTTCACGAGTGCGCTACATACAGAGTGCAGAGTTTGCGATCACACTACGTACAGAGTGCAGGGTTCAGGAGTGCGCTATGTACAGAGTTCAGGAGTGCGCTACGTACAGAGTGCAGAGTTCACGAGTGCGCTGCATACAGAGTGCAAAGTTTGCGATCACACTACGTACAGAGTGCAGGGTTCAGGAGTGCGCTACGTACAGAGTTCAGGAGTGCGCTACGTACAGAGTGCAGGCTAAGCGGTGCGCTATATATAGAGTACAGTGACAGGGGTGCCCTATGCACAAAGTGTAGAGTTCAGGGGTGCTCTAAGTACAGAGTGTAGGGTTCAGCAGTATATTATGTACAGAGTGCAGAGTTCAGAGGTGCTCTAGGTACAGAGTGCAGGGTCCAGGAGTGCGTTACGTATAGAGTGCAGAGTTTGGGGGTGTGCTATGTACAGGGTGCAGAGTTTAGGGGTGCACTAGGTACAGAGTGCAGGGTTTAGGGGTGCGTTACGTATAGAGTGCAGAGTTTGGGTGTGTGCTGTGTACTGAGTGCAGGGTTTAGGGGTCCGCTATGTACAGTGTGCAACTCCAACCCCCCAAACCTTCCTTAAATGTCTCTCTCCTACCTGGCCTGGCTCTAGTACCTTCCTGTGTAGGTGGCTCTACTACCCGTGTATTCGCCTCGAGTACCTCCCTGTGTAGGTGACTCTGCCTGGCCTTGCAGGGAGATCATTCTCTCGCTGATTCTGGATTTATGTTACGTTGTCTGTCTGTGACCCCCATTGGTGAGAATTTAGTTCACTTAATGTACCTGTGTCACCAGGACAGGAAATGAGGGGAGTGTTGTCATGGGGACAGGAAGGCACAGCGAGCAATTAAAAAAACGTCTGAAGTTTTTTCTCTTCTCAACGCTACTAAATATGTATTTTTTTTGGTTTCTTTGTCGCTTTTCATGATCGAATCCTTCTCTGCTACAGTCTCACTTTCACTTACAGGTCTCCACCCCGCCCCCCACCCTGTGGCCACAGAGTGCTGTAACCTTCCCCGCCCGATCAATGGCAAAATTGTATTGGCTGGAGTTTATAAGCAGGACCCAGCACAGTCCTGCCTGGTGGGGGAGGGGACCTAATCGTTCTCTGGTACAGTTTCACTTTCACTTACAGCCAGGTCTCCCCTTTTTTTTTTGAATGGAGTTTGAAAAGTTGGTGAACATTTCCCGTTCTGGAGACACACATGGGAGGAAATACACAGCAAGGGGACACCTCCTTCTTATCCTGTCCCCAAAATAGGTGTCCCCATTGGAAGATTTCCCCTGGTTTTCTGCTCTGGTGACAACGGTAACCATTTGGATTGCGCGTTCCAACGCTCTCCCTTCGTTGTGCTGTAGAAGGTTGCAGCGCGGTGTCCCTTGGATGTGTGAATTTTATGTCTGGGCATACGGAATGTCACATGAAGTGGGGGGGGGGGGGCGGGGGACAGAAAAAATGGAATACGTCATTCGGGGCGCCCCGCCAGCTGCGATTTGTGCTGCCATCCAAACCTCGCGGCGCTGACATGACGGCCTGTATCTGCTATGTGGAATGTGCGGCTTTATCTGCTGTGCAAACACTTCACCCTATCAGAGCTCTTCAAACAAACTCGGGAGATGAGAGCCCGAGCAGCCGACACATACCATAGCGGTGTACAGTGGGCTCCGGCGTCCCCCCATTGGCTGCTCACAGGAACTACAAGATCCAGAATGTCCTTTCTTCACGCTGAAACCGTATGCCGAAACGTGACGCCAGATGGAGCGTCGACCCAATTCATGACCAATACGGTCATTCAGTCAGGAGGACGTGTCCTTTAAATCAGTGTTTCCTCACAATTATTCAGTCTTCACCCTTTACAAGTATGGAAAATCTGGAGCTTCCCCCATTCTACAATGTAACAAAATGTAACAAAATGTAACAAAATGTAACAAAATGTAAATATGACTTATCAATAAGAAACCTGAGCCTGGGACAAGGCAAACAATCACCTTTATGAAATTACCATCAACATCACATCAGAGGTCCTCCCATCACATCAGAGGTCCTCCCATCACATCAGAGGTTCCCCCATCACATCAGAGGCCCCCCATCACATCAGAGGTTCCCCCATCACATCAGAGGCCCCCCATCACATCAGAGGTTCCCCCATCACATCAGAGGTCCTCCCCATCACACCAGAGGTCCTCCCATCACATCAGAGGTCCTCCCATCACATCAGAGGTCCCCCCATCACATCAGAGGTCCCCCCATCACATCAGAGGTTCCCCCATCACATCAGAGGTCCCCCATCACATCAGAGGTCCTCCATCACATAAGAGATCCTCCATCACATCAGAGGTCCCTCAATCACATCAGAGGTCCCCCCATCACATCAGAGGTTCCCCCATCATATCAGAGGTCCCCCAATCACATCAGAGGTCCTCCATCACATCAGAGGTTCACTCATCACATCAGAGGTTCCCCAATCACATTAGAGGTCACCCAATCACATTAGAGGTCCCCCCATCACATCAGAGGTCCTCCATCACATCAGAGGTTCCCCATCACATCAGAGGTCCTCCATCACATCAGAGGTCCCCCCATCACATCAGAGGTCCCCCAATCACATCAGAGGTCCCCCCATCACATCAGAGGTCCTCCATCACATCAGAGGTTCCCCCATCACATCAGAGGTCCTCCCATCACATCAGAAGTCCTCCCATCACATCAGAGGTCCCCCCATCACATCAGAGGTCCCCCATCACATCAGAGGTCCCCCCCCATCACATCAGAGGTCCTCCCATCACATCAGAGGTCCTCCCCATGGCAGCCTGAAGGCACCCTGGTTGAGAAAAGCTTCTTTAAGGCCACTCACACGGAATGCCTGCATTTGTTTTGTTTAGTGACTGGGAACTACAGACAAAATAAAAAAAGGATATACATTTTTTTTTATTTTGTACAATTGCATCTTTATTTATATCATATAAATACAGTTCTTCTATTATATTCCTTTCTCTGGGCACAGTGAGTGCGCTGACAGCCGCGCGCTCCTAGCTCTGAATGGGGATGAAGATTACTGTAACATCCTTATGGCACCAGGCACAGCGCCGAGTAATGTCTATCTATCTACATATTGCAGTTGGCAAATAAGGGAACTGCCATGGCTAATGTGGTTTCTGAGGGGGCAGGCTGGGGGCTGGGGGGTGGTGCCATTCAGAGGGCTTGCGGGTTATGGGCGGCATATCAGCTGCTTCTCTATCGCAATGGAAGGAAATAGAATTGTTCATAGTCACCTCCCAAGGCCCTCGTTCTGTGCGATTATCCTGCTTTTCTTATCTGAAGTTGTGCGTTGAATTGGATTTTCAAATCTGCTATCACCTGTTCCCACTATGGACACTAGATGGAGCTAATGATCATAGGAGATAAACATATTAGACACATTATGGGGATTGTTGCCACTATGGCTTTAGATGGAGCTAATGATCATAAGAAATAATCATATTGGACACGTTACGGGGATTGTTGCTATTATGGCCACTAGATGGAGCTAATGATCATAGGAAATAAATGTATTAGACACATTATGGATTTTGTTGCCACTATGGCCACTAGATGGAGCTAATGGTCATAGGAAATAAACATATTAGACACATCACAGGGATTGTTGCCACTATGGCCACTAAATGAAGCTAATTATCGTAGGAAATAAACATGATAGACACATTGTGGGGATTGTTGCCATTATGGCCACTAGATGGAGCTAATGATCATAGGAAATAATCATATTAAACACATTATGGGGATTGTTGCCATTATGCGCTCACAGTTCTTGCTGGCCGATGATGGCGTTGCGCTGACAGGCTGCCTGCAGAAAACTACTGGAGGGGGCGGAGACAAGACCAGTCACTCTGCACAAGGAGAGAGAGCAGAGCTGTGGGAGGGGCCCAGCAAGCTCCACCCAATACAGGCTGCCTGCAGAAAACTACTGGAGGGGGCAGAGACAAGACCAGTCACTCTACACAAGGAGAGAGAGCAGAGCTGTGGGAGGGGCCCAGCAAGCTCCACCCAATGCAGGCTGCCTGCAGAAAACTACTGGAGGGGGCAGAGACAAGACCAGTCACTCTACACAAGGAGAGAGAGCAAGGCTGTTGGAGGGACCCAGAAGCTCCACCCACCACTAACATTGCAGCTGACAAACAATGCAACAGACAAATTGTTACTTGGACCATATATACACCGTATCAATAATCATTACATGCAGGGGTGTTGCAGATCTGGGGCTAGAGCCCATAGCAGCATAGTAAAGAAAGTCATACGCTTGAGCGGGCATACACATGTATATAATATATGAGTGTGTGTGTGTCCACTTACATCAGGGTTTCCAGAGAGCCCCCCTTACATTAGGGTCCCCAGAGAGCCTCCCCTTAAACCAGGGTCCCCAGAGAGCCTCCCCCTTGAATCAGGGTCCCCAGAGAGCCTCCCCCTTAAACCAGGGTCCCCAGAGAGCCTCCCCTTTAAACCAGGGACCCCAGAGAGCCTCCCCCTTAAACCAGGGTCCCCAGAGAGCCTCCCCTTAAATCAGGGTCCCCAGAGAACCTCCACCTTAAATCAGGGTCACCATAGAGCCTCCACCTTAAATCAGGGTCCCCAGAGAGCCTCCCCTTAAATCAGGGTCCCCAGAGAACCTCCACCTTAAATCAGGGTCCCCATAGAGCCTCCACCTTAAATCAGGGTCCCCAGAGAGCCTCCACCTTAAATCAGGGTCCCCAGAGAGCCTCCCCCTGCATTAGGGTCCCCAGAGAGCCTCCCCCTGCATTAGGGTCCCCAGAAAGCCCCCCCACTTACATTAGGCTCCCCAGAGAGCCTCCCCTCCCCCTTGGGGACCCCTGCAGAGACTCGGGGCTATGGGTCCCAGATTTGGGGCTATAGCCCCAAAAGCCACCCCCTAGCGACGCCACTGATTACGTGACCAATGTACCTCAACTAAATTTTAATAAAAAGAGCTTGACAAACAACCTGTGCAGCCTTTGTGGGGAAAAAAGGCATTATTTGTAAGCTACAATGTTATAAAGATTGAAAAACGAAGTGGATCCTGAGGAAGCTCTTCTCGGGCAAAACACGTCGATCCACTGCCTCATCGTTTCTATGCACGCAGTTGTGTTTTCTCCATGCTGGAGATGTAGCTAATGACCATTGTTTTTAAGAAATGTTAATTTTTTAATGGTAAAATAAAAAATGTTTTATTCTGGATGTTTTTTTTTTTCTTTTTGATTGTTGTCTGGGCACATCAAAACGCCTATTCCCATGGCCCCTCCGTTTCGGGGGCATTTGTGTAATTCTCTTTAGAAACCTTTTCAGTGGCCACCTAAGACAGAAATATCAGGTCTGGGTGGAGAAGCTCTCTTATCTGTCACAATCCCGATGATGATGTCCTTAAATGACAGACAGGAAGATAAGGATGAGATAATACGGCTCCTAATGGTAGCGGCATCAGATCACTGACCCTGGGCAGATAACGAGAGGTGTAATCCTGGCACTTGTGCGGTTAGGAGGGGATCCCTGCGTCCTTGGCGGAGAAGGTGTGGTTGCAGGTAACGAGCGCTGCCATTGGCTGAGCCACCATTAGTCCCTTCACGTCGTGTACTCTGACCGGCCCTAACGCGAGCAGCGATAAGAGCAATTACTTTATGACCTAATGGGTTTCATTTTCTTCAGTAATCTTGGAATAATCCCAGGATTGGGTGACACATTTCCTACGACTCCGATGACTGGACTTCAGATAATCACCAGAGGAAAGCCTTCAGCTTAATTTCAGCCAGAAGGATGAAAATGGTTACAAAATTACAGCCGTTCAGTTTCTTCCATTACATAGTTACATTGTTTCTCACTTATGCGGCGCGCGCACGGTCGGAATTTCCACCAGCAAAAGTCCGATGAGCTTTTCGTCGGAAAATTCCGACCGCGTGCATGCTCCGTCAGACTTTTGGTGTTGGAATTTCCGCCAGCAAAAGATTGAGAGCAGGTTCTCAATTTTTCCAAAGGAAAAAAATTCCTATCGGAAAATCCGATTGTCTGTAGCAATTCCGACGTGCAAAATTCTGACGCGTGCTTGGAAACTATTTGACGCATGCTCGGGAAGCATTGAACTTCATTTTCTTGGCTATCGGAAAATCCGATCGTCTGTAGCAATTCTGACATGCAAAATTCCGACACATGCTCGGAAACAATTCGACGCATGCTCGGAAGCATTGAACTTCATTTTCTCGGCTATCGGAAAATCCGATCGTCTGTAGCAATTCCGACATGCAAAATTCCGACACGTGCTCGGAAACAATTCGACGCATGCTCGGGAAGCATTGAACTTTATTTTCTCGGCTATCGGAAAATCTGATCGTCTGTAGCAATTCCGACATGCAAAATTCCGACGCGTGCTTGGAAACAATTCGACGAATGCTCGGAAGCATTGAACCTCATTTTCTCGGGTATGGGAAAATCCGATCGTCTGTAGCAATTCCGACATGCAAAATTCCGACACATGCTCGGAAACAATTCGACGCATGCTCGGAAGCATTGAACTTTATTTTCTCGGCTATCGGAAAATCTGATCGTCTGTAGCAATTCCGACATGCAAAATTCCGACACATGCTCGGAAACAATTCGACGCATGCTCGGAAGCATTTAACTTCATTTTCTCGGCTATCGGAAAATCCGATCGTCTGTAGCAATTCTGACATGCAAAATTCCGACACATGCTCGGAAACAATTCGACGCATGCTCGGAAGCATTGAACTTCATTTTATCCGCTATCGGAAAATCCGATCGTCTGTAGCAATTCCGACATGCAAAATTCCGACGCGTGCTCGGAAACAATTCGACGCATTGCTCGGAAGCATTGAACTTCATTTTCTCGGCTTGTCGTAGTGTTGTACGTCACCGCGTTCTTGGCGGTCAAAGGTTCAGAGAACTTCTGTGTGACCGTGTGTATGCAAGCCAAGCTTGAGCGGAATTCCGTCGGAAAAACCATCCAAGGCTTTTCTGACGAGAATTCTGATCGTCTGTACGCGGCATTAGTCAACCAGTAAAGTGGAACCCCAACCCAGGGCTGGGACAAGGGGTGGGCAGGAGGGGAAGCTGCCCTGGGCACAGCAGAGCAAGGGGACAGAGAATGGACACAGGGCAGTAAACCTGCCCAGTGGCAGGCAGTTTGTTATCCCACCACCAGCACTGCTCGGTCCAGGGTAGAAGCACTTTCTCAGCAGTGTTAGGGCTCTTTCACACGGACGTGTCCGTGAACGGAGCCCGCTCTGCACAGCGGGGGATCGCTCTGTCGATCCCCCGCTGAGCAGGAAGATGACAGGTCTGTCTCTGCACACTGCGCAGGGACGGACCTGTCAGAGCACCGCTCTCCCCTAAGGGGGATCAGATGACGACGGACCGTAGAGTCCGTCGTCACCCGATCTGATCCGCAGACGGAGGGAAAAATGGGGTTTTCCTCCGTCACACTTTTTCGGATCTGTTGCGGGTCAGATTTCAGCGGACATGTCACCGCTGACATCCGACTCTTCATAGAGGTCTATGGAGCATCCGTTCAGGTTCATCTAAAAAACTGACAGGCGGACCTGAACGGACCGTCTGTGTGAAAGGGGCCTTAGCTGTCTGGGAGGCCTTGGAGCGTTGTGGGGCTGCTGGTTGGGGTACATTTTTGCTGGACATTGGATCAGGCTAAGGTCTTTGATCAGGGTAAATCATGAGTACTTATGGCTCCTTCTTGGCAAATATGGCCTGGGGGGGGTTTCATTGGTTGGCTCAAGATTTTGAACAAAGGGGCTGAAAGCTTTCCTCTGGCTAATGGTTGGGTCGGGCAGTCCTTTGTGGTTAGCTAGGGTGTGCATCAGGGTTGCCCATTGGGTCCTCTGCTGTATGTGTTTGCAATCGGCCCCTTCATTAGAAGGCTAGAGAGTGGACCATTGTGTGGGGTACCTTTGGGCATCGCTGGTGAGCCTCCTTTTGAAGGTTGTGGCCTATGCTGATGATGTTTCTGTTTTTGTCTCTGGGACTGGGGAGGCGCAGGAGGTGGTCTCAGTGATAAGGCAGTATACAGAGGCATCAGGTTCAAAGGTCAACCAGGACAAGCGTGAAGCTTTCTGGATGGGCGTGGAAGGTGAGAGCTTTGTTTTCCCGGTTGACTTCACGAAGCCCCAACAACATTTTTTAGTTTTGGCATTGATTTCGGCCCAGGTCAGGGTCGATCCTAGGGTCAAAGGCGCCTGGGTGCATAAATATTTCTGGCGCCCCCCCCCCCACATGGGCGTGGTCATCGTACTAACTCCTCCCCTTTACAAATGTTTCTATGGCAGCAACTTCACCTCTCCATCTGTAAGCCCCCACCACTTTTCTTTGACAATAACTTAGTCAACGGCTTTGACAAGTCAAAATAAATGTTTTATTTATAGACAATTCTGTGTCAAGTGCTTGTAAATCAAATAGTGTAGCAAAAAACAAAACTTGGAATATAAAAATGAACTGAACAATAATAACATTTTGAACAGAAAATTAGGTAGCAGAAAATCTATAACCACAGATGCAAAATATGCAAGATAGATTGATTCTGTACTTTTTACATTTTCAATAAAAACAACTAAAGTGCAAAAAACTGATTTGACCATGAGACAGTGCCGGGCAGATGGCGAGCAGGCAAAAGGGTCACAGTGGCACTATTTGATGGGCACAGTGGCTGCGTTTGATGGGCACAGTGACTGTGTTTGGCACAGTGGCTGCGTTTGATGGCACAGAAGCTGCGTTTGATGGCACAGTGGCTGCGTTTAATCGACACAGTGGCTGCGTTTAATGGGCACAATAGCTGCGCTTGGGCACAGTGGCTGCATTTGACGCTCTGAATGCTGGGGCGGCCGTGGCCTCTGACGTCACTGGTTGCTAGGCGCCGGGCGGCCGGCGATTCTAGCAACCAGTGCAGTCGAGTGAGCGGCATGCCACAGCTTTGGCGCCCCTTCTCTTACAGCGCCGGGGCCCAGGTGACTATGGTCAAGCAAATTGGGTGAACATGCTGGAGAATGCCGATGCCAAAGGTGGCAAGCTGGAAAGGTTGGCGGCTTTCCTTGAGGGAAAAGGTTGATCTGATCAAGACTTACCCGATTCCGATTTTTCTGTATGTCAGTTTTGTTTGTGTTTTGCCAGTTTCTCTCTATAGTATATAGTTGTTTCTTCCAGCTGTTATGGAGGAACAGAATAAACCTTGTCCCACCTCTCTCTCTCCTCTCCTCTCCGGAGCAGGCTCTCGGGTCCCCACTAGTGGAGGATCCTGGTCTCCTCTGGTTGGACCCCCCCTCAGGCTCTCGGGGGGGGAGGTCTCTCTCTCTCAGGGTATGGGGAGAGCCGAGTGATCGTGAGTGACTCTCGTCGTGAGTGAGCCCCAAAGAGGGAGAGAGAAAGAGGAGAGGGGCGAGAGACAGTCTCCCGAGCTCGCGAAGAGAGGAGAAGAGAGAGAGCTCAGAGAGCTCTCTCGAGAGAGAAGAGAAGAGAGAGAGAAGCGAAGCGAGCGAGGAGAGAAGAGCGCGAGCGAAGAGAAGCCGAGAGAGAGAGAGCGCAGAGAGAGAAAAAATCTCTCTCTCGAGAGACTCTCTCCTCCCCCGCTTTTTTCTCTCACGAGAGAGAGAGAGAGAAAAAAAGACTTCTCCCCGCGAGAGACTCAAAAAGAGCTCTCGAGAGCCTCAAAAAGGAAGGAAGGAAGGAAGGATCTCTGCGCGAGTCAAAAGGAATGTGACTTACCTTCCTAGGTGGGAGGGTGGTCTAGGGATGATCAACCCTGGTAGTCTTTTTCTCTCTGGTGTTTGTGAAGTACAATCTTGGTAACATGTTGGCAGAGAGACCGCCTGGGTGGGTTGGTATTTTCCAGTCCTGGTTTAGGCCCTTTCTGCGAGACTGGGAAAATGGTGGGCCAGTGAAAAGCCTGAGGGTCAAGCGTGATAAGATCCCGGCTTATGTTGCCCCGTGTTTGAAAAATGCTTCGGCAGTGGCAAGTAACAGCAGGAGAAGTCAGATCTCTTCCAAGGAAACTTCTTGAGAGGTGGATAATGAGCTCTGCTTTTTGCGAGTCACTGGCCTTAAGGGATTGCCCAAGCCTGGTTTTGGGGGTGGGTTTGCGATTGATTCATTTGGAGAGAATCCCGATGAAGTTTAGGGATCAGGCTTGGCTTGCCTTTTATGGAAAACGATATGTGAAGGGCAACTTGAAGTGTGGAGGAGTGGTGGAGCCACTTCAGTGCCCTTTTAATATAGAAGTGTACAAGAGGATGGGGAGGGCTCTGAGCAGTGGCGTCGCTAGGGGGTGGCTTTTGGGGCTATAGCCTGAGGACCCTGATGTAAGTAGGGGGCTCTCTGTGGACCCTGAAGCAAGGGGAATGCTCTCTGGGGACGCTGATTTTAAGGGGGAGGCTCCCTGGGGAGCCTAATGTAAGGGGGGCTCTCTGGGGACTCTGATGTAAGGGGGAGGCTCTCTGGGGACTCTGATGTAAGGAGAAGGCTCTGGGGACCCTGATGTAAGGGGGAGCTCTCTGGAGACCCTGATGTAAGTGGGGTGCTCTCTGGGGACCCTGATGTAAGTGGGGTGCTCTCTGGGGACCCTGATGTAAGGGGGGCTCTCTGGGGACCCTGATGTAAGGGGGAGCTCTCTGGAGACCCTGATGTAAGTGGGGTGCTCTCTGGGGACCCTGATGTAAGTGGGGTGCTCTCTGGGGACCCTGATGTAAGGGGGGCTCTCTGGGGACCCTGATGTAAGGGGTTCTCTCTGGGGACCATGATGTAAGCGGGGTGCTCTCTGGGGACCCTGGTGTAAGTAGGGTGCTCTCTGGGGTCCATGATGTAAGGGGTGCTCTCTGGGGACCCTGATGTAAGAGGGGGCTCTCTGGGGACCCTGATCTAAGAGGAGGCTCTCTGGGGACCTGATGTAAGGGGTGCTCTCTGGGGACCCTGATATAAGAGGGGGCTCTCCGGGGACCCTGATGTAAGTGGGGTGCTCTCTGGGGTCCCTGATGTAAGGGGTGCTCTCTGGGGACCCTGATATAAGAGGGGGCTCTCTGGGGACCCTGATGTAAGTGGGGTGCTCTCTGGGGACCCTGATGTAAGGGGGGGCTCTCTGGGGACCCTGATGTAAGGGGGGCTCTCTGGGGACCCTGATGTAAGTGGGGTGCTTTCTGGCGGATATACACACACCCACACATATTACTGTATATACATGTGTATGCCCGCCCAAGAATATGACTTTCTTTACTTCGCTGCTATGGGCTCTAGCCCCAGATCTTTTGTAGACCCAGCAACGCCCCTGGCTCTGAGTATACCCTTCCTCATCCATAGGAGTTATGCAGAGTGGGTGTATGGGGCATTCCAGACTCGTCGGGATTATGATTTGGAAACACTTTTTTTTTAGTTAGTCTAGTAGTCCGTTATTTTACGTGGAGTGCACGGTGTCAGGTATCCTTACGGAGTAAAATCCTCCCTGTGGAAGTGGTGGTGCAGGACATTCTGGGTGAGGTTGGGAAGATTCGGGGTCTTGAGAAAGACGGGTGGCAGCGGGAGCCCTGGATAAGGGCGTGGAGGAATATCAGGACTCTGTAGCTGCTGCCTGTTGATCTCGGGGTGTGCGGCTTCTCTTTGTATTCTTGCTTCACTCCCCTAGATTTTCAGATCAAATATATTTTTGATAAAAGGCTGCATGCCTGGTGACGGTGATGTTCCTCAGTCTGGCTCTCCCGTAGGGATTATGTTGTGCGCAATTTTGTTTGTACCGTTTATTATGTTCTTGTTTTTTTGTTTTGTATAGTCGTATTCAATTATTTTGTAAATATGTTTTATTTATTTATTATGGTTTTATTGTATATAAGTTGTTGTTTGTAAGATTTTTCAATAAAAAAAATTAACCCCTCATAATGGGCACAGCAGGTGTACAGACCCGGGAACTCAGCACAGGGATGGTGGGAACCCCTCATAATGGGCACAGCGGGTGTACAGACCCGGGAACTCCTCACAGGGATGGTGGGAACCCCTCATAATGGGCACAGCGGGTGTACAGACCCGGGAACTCCTCACAGGGATGGTGGGAACCCCTCATAATGGGCACAGCGGGTGTACAGACCCGGGAACTCCTCACAGGGATGGTGGGAACCCCTCATAATGGGCACAGCGGGTGTACAGACCCGGGAACTCCTCACAGGGATGGTGGGAACCCCTCATAATGGGCACAGCAGGTGTACAGACCCGGGAACTCAGCACAGGGATGGTGGGAACCCCTCATAATGGGCACAGCGGGTGTACAGACCCGGGAACTCAGACCAGGGATGGTGGGAACCCCTCATAATGGGCACAGCGGGTGTACAGACCCGGGAACTCCTCACAGGGATGGTGGGAACCCCTCATAATGGGCACAGCAGGTGTACAGACCCGGGAACTCAGCACAGGGATGGTGGGAACCCCTCATAATGGGCACAGCGGGTGTACAGACCCGGGAAACTCAGCACAGGGATGGTGGGAACCCCTCATAATGGGCACAGCGGGTGTACAGACCCAGGAACTCATCACAGGGATGGTGGGAACCCCTCATAATGGGCACAGCGGGTGTGCAGACCCGGGAACTCAGAACAGGGATGGTAGAAACCCCTCATAATGGGCACAGCGGGTGTACAGACCCGGGAACTCAGCACAGGGATGGTGGGAACCCCTCATAATGGGCACAGCGGGTGTACAGACCCGGGAACTCAGCACAGGGATGGTGGGAACCCCTCATAATGGGCACAGTGGGTGTACAGACCCGGGAACTCAGCACAGGGATGGTGGGAACCCCTCATAATGGGCACAGTGGGTGTACAGACCCGGGAACTCAGCACAGGGATGGCGGGAACCCCTCATAATGGGCACAGCAGGTGTACAGATCCAGGAACTCAGCACAGGGATGGTGGGAACCCCTCATAATGGGCACAGCGGGTGTACAGACCCGGGAACTCAGCACAGGGATGGTGGGAACCCCTCATAATGGGCACAGCGGGTGTACAGACCCGGGAACTCAGCACAGGGATGGTGGGAACCCCTCATAATGGGCACAGCGGGTGTACAGACCCGGGAACTCCTCACAGGGATGGTGGGAACCCCTCATAATGGGCACAGCGGGTGTACAGACCCGGGAACTCCTCACAGGGATGGTGGGAACCCCTCATAATGGGCACAGCGGGTGTACAGACCCGGGAACTCCTCACAGGGATGGTGGGAACCCCTCATAATGGGCACAGCGGGTGTACAGACCCGGGAACTCCTCACAGGGATGGTGGGAACCCCTCATAATGGGCACAGCAGGTGTACAGACCCGGGAACTCAGCACAGGGATGGTGGGAACCCCTCATAATGGGCACAGCGGGTGTACAGACCCGGGAACTCAGACCAGGGATGGTGGGAACCCCTCATAATGGGCACAGCGGGTGTACAGACCCGGGAACTCCTCACAGGGATGGTGGGAACCCCTCATAATGGGCACAGCAGGTGTACAGACCCGGGAACTCAGCACAGGGATGGTGGGAACCCCTCATAATGGGCACAGCGGGTGTACAGACCCGGGAACTCAGCACAGGGATGGTGGGAACCCCTCATAATGGGCACAGCGGGTGTACAGACCCGGGAACTCAGAACAGGGATGGTAGAAACCCCTCATAATGGGCACAGCGGGTGTACAGACCAGGAACTCAGCAAAGGGATGGTGGGAACCCCTCATAATGGGCACAGCGGGTGTACAGACCCGGGAACTCAGCACAGGGATGGTGGGAACCCCTCATAATGGGCACAGTGGGTGTACAGACCCGGGAACTCAGCACAGGGATGGTGGGAACCCCTCATAATGGGCACAGTGGGTGTACAGACCCGGGAACTCAGCACAGGGATGGCGGGAACCCCTCATAATGGGCACAGCAGGTGTACAGATCCAGGAACTCAGCACAGGGATGGTGGGAACCCCTCATAATGGGCACAGCGGGTGTACAGACCCGGGAACTCAGCACAGGGATGGTGGGAACCCCTCATAATGGGCACAGCGGGTGTACAGACCCGGGAACTCAGCACAGGGATGGTGGGAACCCCTCATAATGGGCACAGCGGGTGTACAGACCAGGGAACTTAGCACAGGGATGGTGGGAACCCCTCATAATGGGCACAGCGGGTGTACAGACCTGGGAACTCAGCACAGGGATGGTGGGAACCCCTCATAATGGGCACAGCGGGTGTGCAGACCCGGGAACTCAGCACAGGGATGGTGGGAACCCCTCATAATGGGCACAGCGGGTGTACAGACCCGGGAACTCAGCACAGGGATGGTGGGAACCCCTCATAATGGGCACAGCGGGTGTGCAGACCCGGGAACTCAGCACAGGGATGGTGGGAACCCCTCATAATGGGCACAGCGGGTGTACAGACCCGGGAGATCTCCCCAGTAGAGTCCCTGATAGAAGAATATATTGAACCTTGGCACTGGGCGGAGTGACCCTTTAACATTTCACCAGTAAGTTCATCACTTTTCCCCCCGGAGTCATCTTGTTTTCTGATCGGTGTTGAGCCGTTGTGGTCGGGGAATAGAGGCGGCTTTTGTTTCGGCGGCGGCGATGAATGCATTCCAGCAGAGGCAGCGTGCGGTTCTGCTGTCAGCTGCGTTCCGCGGGAGAACTGACGCCCCATTTACAGAGCGCGGGCCCGGCTCTGCAGAAAGTATGCGGGGAATGTGCGCGCGTCGCGCGTCCTCGTTCTGAAACCCGTCCAATCGCTTCGCAGAGCTGCTGGAACCAAGGAAAAGCCGCTCCTTTCACCTCTGTGGCCGTCATCGTCTCTCCCAGAATCCTCGGAGAATGAAAACTCTTCTACATCACATCTGTGAACTAGCAGCACCCGCCTGTGCACCCGCCTGTGCCCGCTGCCGGCTCGGACACAGGGCTGCCAGTAACAGCCACAAATCTGAAACCAGCAGACCGTGTCATGTGATCAGCGTGTGGATCACATGGGAGCCGGAGGTTTGTTTACAAACAAAGCTCTCCGGCACGCATATAGCACAGTACATCTCCCTCCACTGAGTCTTGCTGCAGCCATTTTAACTGTGGGCAGCTGAAGCTCCTTCCTGTTCACTTCCTGGATTTACACAGACACACAGAGGCACAACTCCAGCTCTGCCGCTCTCATTGGCCCTCTTATAACTCACCCCCCCTCCATTCCGGGGAAACTCTCAAGAGAGAGAGCTGTGCATGATGTCATAAGCCTAGGCAGAACCCCCCCCCCCCCACTTTTCATCAGGTGTCAAGAGCCCCCCCACCCCCACCCTCCCTTACATGGCAGTGCACAACCCCCCCCCCCCCCCATTACCTTCTTCTGGAAAAAGCTGGGGAAAGAGCTAGGTATCAGAAAGTGCAGGGTCTGGAGGAGGATCGGAGGAGTGATGGAGTCAGCTTCCAGAGTCAGGGGGAGGTGCTGTGGCTGCACAGAGAGGTGCAGGATCTGTAGGAGGTGCTCTGTCCTTCTCTCTGCTACCGACTGCTGAGATGGGGGGGAGAACAAACCTCTCTAGCCTCTCCACGGCTGCTTGGAGAAGGAGCACAGGATCTGGTGGGGGAGTTCTGTCCTCCACTCTACTGCTGACTGCTGAGAGCAGGGGAGGCGGAGACGACGGGTGCTGCGGCTGCACAGAGAGGTGCAAGATCTGTAGTAGTTCTGTCCTCCTCTCTACTACTGACTGCTGAGATGGGGGGGCAGAAATTAGGGGGTGCTGCGGCTGCACAGGGAGGCGCTGGATCTGTAGTAGGAGTTCTGTCCTCCTCTCTGCTACTGACTGCTGAGATTGTGTGTGTGTGTGTGTGGGGGGGGGGGGGGTTGAGAGACAGGCCTTTCAATGGCTGCATGCAAAGAGAAGCACAGGATCTGTAGGAGGAGATCTGTCCTCCTCTCTGCTACCGACTGCTGAGATTGGGGGGGGGGGGGGGGGGCTCTCCACATTGCTGATTTTTTATCTTTCAAAAAGTGTTTCCCAGCGCTAAACTTTTCATCCAATTTCTAAATTGCTGCATTTGTAAATTTCAAAAGCCAAATATAAAGGAATTGTAGTGGAAAAAAATAGAACTTGTGAGTTTATCTAATCATTTTTTTGTATAATTCTCCTTTAAGGGCGTGTCAGGGGGCGTGTCCTATGCCTGCATACTTTTACAAATAGGTGTCCCTTCATTCCTATCTCAAAATGTTGGAAGGTATGTCTCCATGGCTGCATGCAAGGAAAAGCACAGAATCTGGTGGAGAAGTTCTGTCCTCCTCTCTGCTGCTGACTGCTGAGAGCGGGGGAGGCAGAGATGAGGGAGTGCTGTGGCTGCACAGAGAGGCGCAAGATCTGTAGGAGGAGTTCTGTCCGCCTCTCTACTGCTGACTGATGAGAGCGGGGGAGGCAGAGATGAGAAGGTGCTGGAGCTGCACAGAGAGGCGCAGGATCTGTAGGAGGAGTTCTGTCCTCCTCTCTGTTACCGACTCCTGAGACAGGGGGAGGCAGAAACGAGTCTCTCCATGGCTGCACGGAGAAGAGTGAGATCTAGTGGAGGAGTTCTGTCCTCCTCTCTACTGCTGACTGCTGAGAGTGATGGGGAGGCAGAGATGAGGGAGTGCTGTGGCTGCACAGAGAGGCGCAGGATCTGTAGGAGCAGTTCTGTCCTCCTCTATGTTGCTGACTCCTGAGACAGGGGGAGGCAGAAACGAGTCTCTCCAAGGCTGCACGGAGAAGCGTGAGTGTAGGAGTTCTGTCCTCCTCTCTACTGCTGAGAGCGGGGGAGGCAGAGATGAGGGGGTGCACAGAGAGGCGCAGGATCTGTAAGAGGAGTTATGTCCCCCTCTCTACTGCTGACTGCTAAAGTTGGGGGTGGAGATGAAGGTGGGTGCCGCAGCTGCAGGAGAGGTACAAGGGCAACATGAAATGCCCTGGCGGGACGTATTGTGCCCGCGGGCCTCGTGTTTGCCATGTGATTTATTGTGAAGATTAATCTGTGCACTGTGACAGCTTCATATTTCAGGGTCGGGGGAGGGATTACTATGCAGACTCCGGTGGAGGGAGACAAATAGCTGCAGGCTTAGAAACGGGAGTCTCGGTCCTTGGCGTGAAGCGGTGACATTGCGTTCGGCATCACTTGTATTCATGGCTGGCACTGTTTGCTCTCCCAGGACTACCTCTGCCCTCCACCTGGCACCGACCATCAAAGTTCTTTCATCCCCGGCCAGCAGGTTCACTAAAGCTTTTAATCTGGGCGATGTTGTCTGCTCTGCTGTACCTTCCTACCCAACCCCCCCCCCCCCCTCCCCCTCTCCCCTAACACCACACTGTGTGTTTTATTTGGGAATACAAAACTGAACATCAAGGGTCACTCCGCTCACATGGATGTGATATTGCAGATATCATAGGCGTGCGCACAGGGTGTGCCGGGTGTGCCTGGGCACACCCTAATCACCTAGTGCACATTAGCATTAGCACTCTGTGTAGCAGCAGGAAGATAGGAAAGATCTCCTTCTTACCGGCTCTGCCCATTGGGCTGCACACACCTATGGGTGGAGTCACCAGCCACGGTCTGCCCGCATTGCATAGAGAAGCACAAAGCACCACAAAGAGGACCTGTCATAGGCAGCAGCTGCTTGGGGGGGGGGGGGGCTCAGAGAACCTGCTGGCACTGCATCCGATAGCCAGCGTCGGATGCGACAGATAACGGCTGCTATGACAGGTCCCCTTTAAATCCCCCCAGACGCCAAGTCTATTTTCTGTTTCCGCCGCGACGTCACGTTCCCAGAAGCAGAGAATGTTCTCCGAGCCGTTTTAGTGCGGGACGTCGGACGGCATAAATCGTTGCTAATAAGCTTCAGGCCGGGGGCGAGAGGGAGAGAGCGATCGCTTGGCAGAGGATCAGCGAGCGCATTAGGAGAAGCAGATCCCCTGATGGATGATGAGCCCCACCCAGGAGGACGCGCAGCCAGGCGGATGGGCCGCAGATGTCACCGCGGCGCTCACAGACCAGCGAGCTCAGTGTGCTTCCCATCACCCCCCCTCCAGTCATCCGGGAACATTAAAGTGGACCTGTCACTTCCCTCCCGACATCCCACAACATTCAGCAACAGTATCAATTGTATCTTTTATCATTAAACAGCTGACTTTGCCTAGGCTGAGATGATGTCATCAGTCTGCTGCAGGAAAAAGGAAGCATTTCTTCAGTCCCCCACCCCCCCCCAGACTTGTCTCCGCCCCCTCCTGTAGTTCTCTGCATGTAGACTGTAGCGGGTGGGGCGTGTTGGGCCCCTCCCACGGCTCTGCTCCTCCTCCTTGCGCAAAGTTACCAGACTTGTCTCCGCCCCCTCCTGTAGTTCTCTGCATGTAGACTGTAATGGGTGGGGTGTGTTGGGCCCCTCCCACGGCTCTGCTCCTCCTCCTTGGGCAGGGTTACTAGACTTGTCTCCGCCCCCTCCTGTAGTTCTCTGCATGTAGACTGTAGTGGGTGGGGCGTGGTGGGCCCCTCCCGCAGCTCTGTTCCTCCTCCTTGCACAGGGTTACCAGACTTGTCTCCGCCCCCTCCTGTAGTTCTCTGCATGTAGACTGTAGTGGGTGGGGCGTGTTGGGCCCCTCCCACGGCTCTGCTCCTCCTCCTTGCGCAGGGTTACCAGACTTGTCTCCGCCCCCTCCTGTAGTTCTCTGCATGTAGATTGTAGTGGGTGGGGCATGTTGGGCCCCTCCCACGGCTCTGCGCCTCCTCCTTGCACAGGGTTACCAGACTTGTCTCCGCCCCCTCCTGTAGTTCTCTGTATGTAGATTGTAGTGGGTGGGGCATGTTGGGCCCCTCCCACGGCTCTGCGCCTCCTCCTTGCGCAGGGTTACCAGACTTGTCTCCGCCCCCTCCTGTAGTTCTCTGCATGTAGATTGTAGTGGGTGGGGCATGTTGGGCCCTCCCACGGCTCTGCGCCTCCTCCTTGCACAGGGTTACCAGACTTGTCTCCGCCCCCTCCTGTAGTTCTCTGCATGTAGACTGTAGTGGGTGGGGCATGTTGGGCCCCTCCTGCAGTTCTTCTCCTCCTCCTTGCGCAGGGTTACCAGACTTGTCTCCGCCCCCTCCTGTAGTTTTCTGCATGTAGATTGTAGTGGGTGGGGCATGTTGGGCCCCTCCCACGGCTCTGCGCCTCCTCCTTGCGCAGGGTTACCAGACTTGTCTCCGCCCCCTCCTGTAGTTCTCTGCATGTAGACTGTAGTGGGTTGGGCGTGTTGGGCCCCTCCCACAGCTCTGCTCCTCCTCCTTGCGCAGGGTTACCAGACTTGTCTCCGCCCCTTCCTGGAGTTATCTGAATGTAGACTGTATCAGGTGGGGCCCCTCCCACAGCTCTGCTCCTCCTCCTTGCGCAGGTTGATCAGACTTGTCTCCGCCCCTTCCTGGAGTTATCTGAATGTAGACTGTAGTGGGTGGGGCGTGTTAGGCCCCTCCCCCAGCTCTGCGCCTCCTCCTTGCACAGGGTTTTCAGACTTGTCTCCGCCCCACCTGTAGTTCTCTGCATGTAGACTGTAGTGGGTGGGGCATGTTGGGCCCCTCCTACAGTTCTTCTCCTCCTCCTTGCGCAGGGTTACCAGACTTGTCTCCGCCCCCTCCTGTAGTTCTCTGCATGTAGATTGTAGTGGGTGGAGCATGTTGGGCCCCTCCCACGGCTCTGCGCCTCCTCCTTGCACAGGGTTACCAGACTTGTCTCCGCCCCCTCCTGTAGTTCTCTGCATGTAGACTGTAGTGGGTGGGGCATGTTGGGCCCCTCCTGCAGTTCTTCTCCTCCTCCTTGCGCAGGGTTACCAGACTTGTCTCCGCCCCCTCCTGTAGTTCTCTGCATGTAGATTGTAGTGGGTGGGGCATGTTGGGCCCCTCTCACGGCTCTGCGCCTCCTCCTTGCACAGAGTTACCAGACTTGTCTCCGCCCCCTCCTGTAGTTCTCTGCATGTAGACTGTAGTGGGTTGGGCGTGTTGGGCCCCTCCCACGGCTCTGCTCCTCCTCCTTGCGCAGGGTTACTAGACTTGTCTCCGCCCCCTCCTGTAGTTCTCTGCATGTAGACTGTAGTAGATGCAATAATCGACGATTAACACATTATAATACTCTATGTATCTACACTATATTGTCAAAGGGACTGTATGGGGGTCCACAAGGTTTAGGGTGTCTATGGGAATGTTTTACCATCCTTCCAGAAGAGCATTTGTGAGGTCAGGCACTGATGTTGGATGAGAAGGCCTGGCTCGCAGTCTCCGCTCTAGTTCATCCCAAAGGTGTTCTGTCGGGTTGAGGTCAGGACTCTGTGCAGGCCAGTCAAGTTCCTCCACCCCAAACTCGCTCATCCATGTCGTTATGGACCTTGCTTTGTGCACTGGTCCAAATCATTTGGTGGAGGGGGGGGGGGGTTATGGTGGGAGGGGGGGGGGTTGTTTTTCATGTGTGTGTAAAGGCAGTTGTCCCAAGACTTTTGACAATATAATCTATCTATCTATCTATCTATCTATCTATGTTATCTGTTCCTCAGACATTGCATGCACAGTGCTGCATCTGGCTGCGGTCACAGAGGTCAGACATTAAATCGGTCGGACGCGGGAAGGGGGGGGAGGGGGACTGCGCTGCCCCTGGGAGGTCCCTGATTTCTGTTTATAATCAAACGCAATCACAGACGGCTCAGACTGGCTTTTGTGTTTATTCACGTGCGGCGCAGAGCCGGCCCGCGCTCCCGGGGTGACCTTAATTATAAAGTCTTGAAGATGACAGAAGTTTCCTGATTGGGGTGACGGCCGGCGGGCTTATTACGGTCAAAGGCGGCCAACCCACCCCCGGCTTCGTTTTTTCACGCCGAGCGAAATTGCAAAACAGCCCGTCACGTCGGAAATGAATGAGGATCGGAGCGCTACCGCGAGAATGTGAAATGAGCGCCGTTTCCGTTACTGGGGGGTCTTAAAACGTTTATTCTGATGGATGATAAAGAATGGCGGCGGGAAGTACGCACAGTGGCACGGGTCCCAATATTTAGACCTAAAGTTCCCCCGTAATAAAGTTTTACTTTTCTTACTTTTTGAGCGTCAGGGGTCAGAGGTCATCCCCAAATCTGACAGTTGTGGCCCTTTAACTCACGCGCTGTCTCCCAGGTCCCTTTAGAGGGCATAGCGCCTTCACTGGGCGTGGCCTTGTTAAGGGGGAACTTCAAAGTTGGCTCCACCCACCCCTCCCAGCTGCCACCATTTGGCACGTGCGTAGACGTGCTGACGGGCCCGCGCCCGACCTGCGAGTCCTGGCAGAGCTCTGCTGCAGATCTGGGCACACCTGAAGGGGACTAAAAACACAGCCATTAATGTCTAAACCGCTGGCAACAAAAGTCAGTACACCCCCTAAGTGAAAATGTCCAAATTGGGCCCAATTAGGCATTTTCCTTCCCTCTGTGTCACGTGACTCGTTAGTGTTACGAGGTCTCAGGTGTGAATGGGGAGCAGGTGTGTTAAATTTGGTGTTATCGCTCTCACTCTCTCATACTGGTCACTGGAAGTTCAACATGGCACCTCATGGCAAAGAACTCTCTGAGGATCTGATAAAATGAATTGTTGCTCTACATAAAGATGGCCGAGGCTATAAGAAGATTGCCAAGACCCTGAAACTGATCTGCAGCATGGTGGCCAAGACCATCCAGCGGTGTAACAGGACAGGTTCCCCTCAGAACAGACCTCACCATGGTCCACCAAAGAAGTTGAGGTCACGTGCTCAGCGTCATATCCAGAGGTTGTCTTTGGGAAATAGACGTATGAGTGCTGCCAGCATTGCTGCAGAGGTTGTAGGGGTGGGGGGGGGGGGTCAGCCTGTCAGTGCTCAGACCATACGCCGCACACTGCATCAAATTGGTCTGCATGGCTGTCGTCCCAGAAGGAAGCCTCTTCTAAAGATGATGCACAAGAAAGACCACAAACAGTTTGCTGAAGACAAGCAGACTAAGGACATGGATTACTGGAACCACGTCCTGTGGTCTGATGAGACCAAGATAAACGTATTTGGTGTCAGATGGTGACAAGCGTGTGTGGGGGCAACCAGGTGAGGAGGACAAAGACAAAGTGTGTCTTGTCTACAGTCAAGCATGGTGGTGGGAGTGTCATGGTGGTGGGAGTGTCATGGTGGTGGGAGTGTCATGGTGGGTGGGAGTGTCATGGTGGTGGGAGTGTCATGGTGGGGGAGTGTCATGTTGGTGGGAGTGTCATGGTGGGGGGAGTGTCATGGTCTGGGGCTGCATGAGTGCTGCCGGCACTGGGGAGCTACAGATCATTGAGGGAACCATGAATGCCAACATGTACTGTGACATACTGAAGCAGAGCATGATCCCCTCCCTTCAGAGACTGGGCCGCAGGGCAGTATTCCAACATGATAACGACCCCAAACACACCTCCAAGACCACCACTGCCTTGCTAAAGAAGCTGAGGGTAAAGGTGATGGACTGGCCAAGCATGTCTCCAGACCTAAACCCTATTGATCATCTGTGGGACATCCTCAGACGGAAGGTGGAGGAGCGCAAGGTCTCCAACATCCACCAGCTCTGTGATGTCATCATGGAGGAGGGGAAGAGGACTCCAGTGACAGCCTGTGAAGCTCTGGTGACCTCCATGCCCAAGAGGGTTAAGGCAGTGCTGGAAAATAATGGCGGCCACACAAAATATTGACACTTTGGGCCCAATTTGGACATTTTCACTTAGGGGTGTACTGACTTTTGTTGCCAGCGGTTTAGACATTAATGGCTGTGTGTTGAGTTATTTTGAGGGGACGGCAAATTTACACTGTTATACAAGCTGTACACTCACTACTTTACATTGTAGACAAGTGTCATTTCTTCAGTGTTGTCACATGAAAAGAGAGAAGAAAAGATTTACACAAATGTGAGGGGTGTACTTACTTTTGTGAGATACTGTATATACTGTATATATATAATCTGCTAAAAATTGTTCGCCGGCCACCCCGCAATCGTGGGAAAGAGAGCGAGAACAGAGATCCGTCAATGTAAACAAACAGATCCCCGTTCTGACAGGGGAGGAGAGAGATCTTTGTTCCTAGTGAGATCTCTCTCCTCCTCCAGTCAGTCCCCTCCCCCCACAGTTAGAAACACCTCCCAGGGAACACAATTAACCCCTTGATCGCCCCCCTTGTGTTGACCCCTTCCCTGCCAGTGACATTTATACAGTAATTAGTGGCTATTTTTAGCACTGATCGCTGTATAAATGCCAATGATCCCAAAAATAAGTCAAAAGTGTCCGATGTGTCCGCCACAATGTCGCAGTCCTGCTAAAAAGCACAGATCGCCGTCATTACTGTGCCATAAATCTATCCCCTATTTTGTAGACGCTATAACTTTTGCGCAAACCAATCAATATACGCTTATTGCGATTTTATTTACCAAAAATATGTAGAAGAATACGTATCGGCCTAAACTGAGGAAAAAAAATCGTTTTTTTTTTACTTTTTTGGGGATATTTATTATAGCAAAAAGTAAAAAATATTGTGTTTTTTTCCAAATTTTTGCTCTTTCTTTGTTTATGGCGCAAAAAATAAAAAACACAGAGGTGATCAAATACCACCAAAAGAAAGCTCTATTTGTGGGGAAAAAGGTACATCAAATTTGTTTGGGTGCCACGTCGCACGACCGCGCAATTGTCAGTTTAAGTTATGCAGTGCCGAATCACCGAAAATGGCCTGGTCATGAAGGGGGAAAATCTGTAATGCGGCGTACACACGGTCGGAATTTCCGATGGAAACAGTCCGATAAGCGGTTTTCAGCGGATTTTCCGACCGTGTGTATGCCCATCGGTCTTTTTCTGTCGGAATTTCCGCGGGCTTTGAATTGAGAGCCTGTTCTTAATTTTTCCGACAGAAAACCTTTCTATCGGATTTTCCGATCGTGTGTATGCAATTCCGACACGCAAAATTCCGACGCATGCTCGGAAACTATTCGACGCATGCTCGGAAGCATTAAACTTCCCTTTTATAGTGCCGTCGAACGTGTTGTATGTCACGGTATTATTGACCGTCGGAATTTGGTGTAACCGTGTGTAGGCAAGACAGTTTGAGCGAAATTCCGTCGGAATTCCGACGGGAAAACCATCAGAGCTTTTTCCGATGAGAATTCCGACCGTGTGTACGCGGCATAAGTGTTTGAGGAGCTTTGGGGGGGCCCTAAAAAAATATAAAAAACCTGCTGCGTTGTTTTGGCCCTGGTTGGCTGTGACAGGTCTGTTCGGGTGCCCAGGGAAGGTGCAGACGGCAGTGCGGGCAGCGTGGGCTCTCTTGCCTCCGTCGCACACACAGACTTTATTCTTCTCTCCGTAGGCTCCTGGAATGTTGCCGGCCTTTGACAATGGACACAGGCGCTTCAGCCGCTGCCAACTCACAGGGTGGCATTCTGCTCCGGGATCCAGGATTCCGGGGCCATCCATCAAAGCTGCCATTATAGCGAGCGTGGCTGCCGCGGGGCCCGGGGGTGAGCTTCGGTGACAGGTCCTCTTGGCGCTCAGGTGGGACAGCAATTCGAATCCAGATTTTTTTTTTGTTACAAAGTGCTACAAAGTTTCTTAATTTTTTTTCAGTTACAAAGTAAAGATCTGGGATCCCTGTGACCGCACTGGAAATAAAGTCACGTGTCTAAAGGAAGAATGTGCAACGTACATCACTACTGCCCCCTAGATGGGACCACACACGCTACAATCTGATTGTAAAAACAACTTTAGCTTTACCAAAAACTAACAAGAGGGCCCATCTGATTGGATTGCAGAATTCTGCACACCCTTACACTAATACTTTGTTGAAGCACCTTTGTATTTTATTCCAGCACTCAGTGTTTTTGGGTATGAGTCTATCAGCATGGCACATCTTGACTTGGCAATATTTGCCCCACTCTTCTTAGCAAAAACACTCCAAATCAGATTGCGAGGGCATCTCCTGTGCACAGCCCTCTTCACATCACCCCACAGATTTTCAATGGGATTCAGGCAGGGTTGCTGATAGGGGGGACCACCAGTCCTCCTGTAGGGGGCCTGGGCACACAGGGGGGCCTAAACAGCAGAGGGAATCAGTGCAGTCGGATGAAGGGGCAATTACATTATTATTTAAAAAAAAATATATATATATTTTTATTGAATTTTTGGTCCTTTTTTTTTACAATTTCTGTACTGTGATTGGCCCTGTCTGTACTATGTGATCACTGTGACCAATCTCAGAGATCAACACAATAGTACACAATGGATGGCATGAATGAAAGCCATTCATTGTGTACAATTGTCATGTGATTTGCTGTGATTGGTCAGTGGCCGATACACTGACCAATCATCTGCTGTGTCCGGTGGTAGTGGCAAATTGTGCATAGTTCTCTCCTTCTCCCACCCCTCTCTCCTCTCCTGTCTTCAACCCCCCTCTCCCAGTCCTCTCACTTTCCCACCCCTCACTCCTCTCCCATCTTCAACCAACTCTCCCTCTTCCAGTTCTCCCCCTCTCCCACCCCTCTCTCCCCTCCTCCTCTCCCATCTTCACCCCCTCTCCCAGTTCTCTTCCTCTCCCACCGCTCTCTCCCCTTCTCTCCCATCTTCACTCCCCTCTCCCTCTCCCAGTTCTCTCCCTTTCACACCCCTCTCTCCCCTCTTCCTCTCTCATCTTCATTCCCATCTGCCCTCCCCACCTCTCTCTCCTCTCCTCCTTTCCCATCTCCATCCCCCTCTTCCACTTCTCTTCCTCTCCCACCCTTCTCTCCCCTCCTCCTTTCCGATCTTCACCCCCCTCTACCTCTCCCGGTTCTCTCCCTTTCCCACCCCTCTTCCTCTCCCATCTTCATTCCCCTCTACCCTCCCCACCCCTCTCTCTCTCTCCTACTCCTTTCCCGCCCCCAGTTCTCTCCCTTTCCCACCCCTCTCTCCCCTCTTCCATTTTCATTTCCCCTCTACCCGCCCTAACCCTCTCTCGTCTCCTCCTTTCCTATCTTCACCCCCCTCTCCCACTCCCAGTTCTCTTCCTCTCTCTTCCCTCTCTTTCCTCCTCCTGTCCCACCCCTCACTCCTCTCCCATCTTCATTCACCCCTCTCCCTCCCCCAGTTCTCTCCCTTTCCCACCCCTGTCTCCCCTCCTGTCTTCAACCCCCCTCTACCAGTCCTCTCTCTTTCCCACCCCTCACTCCTCTCCTATCTTCCCTCCCCCTCTCCCAGTTCTCTTCCTCTCCCACTCCTCTCTCCCCTCCTCCTCCCCCCATCTTCACCCCCCTCTCCTTTCTCTCTCTTCCATCCTCTCTGCCTCTCCTACCCTCTCTCCCACCCTATCTCTCCTCTCCTATCTCTCCCTTCTCCTTTCCACCCTCTTTTTCTCACCCCTCCCTCTCACTTTTACTTTGTGTCCCACCCTCTCTCCCCACCCCCTTCTCTCTCTCTTCTATCCTCTCTCCCTCTCCCGCCGTCTCTCTCTATCCTTCTCTCTCTTCTATCCTCTCTCCCTCTCCCACCGTCTCTCTCTATCCTTCTCTCTCTTCTATCCCCTCTCCCTCTCCCACTGTCTCTCTCTTCTACTCTCTCTCCCTCTCCCACCATATCTCTCTATTCTTCTCTCTCTTCTATCCTCTCTCCCTCTCCCGCCGTCTCTCTCTATCCTTCTCTCTCTATCCTTCTCTCTCTTATATCCTCTCTCCCTCTCCCACCTTCTCTCTCTATTCTTCTCTCTCTTCTATCCTCTCTTCCTCTCCCGCCGTCTCTCTCTATCCTTCTCTCTCTCTGTACCAAACCCATCCCACCTCTCCGGGATGACTCACGATTTATAAAGACTCCCAGATGCGGTATCTGTCATTTTCCCCAACTTACAGGCTGATATATCCGTCTAACCCACAAAACATCTTCCACTAAATGTGAGTGACAGAGAGAATGACAGGTACACTTTAAAAAAAAGAACAGGTGTTTGCCCTTTAAGAGCGCCCCACATTTTCACCCCCTTCCCCTGACCAAAAGTCTTGCGCTGTCAATTACAAGTGGGACATCTAAGGAGCGTCAGCTTTATTTATGACTTTTACGGGCCGCCGCAACTATTTGGGGCTAAATATAACGCTTGCACTTGGCCGTTCCTCTGAAAGCAGGAGCACCAATGCCGTAAGTACAGATTAGAGGGGATCCGCCGGTGGTGAGATCCCAAGCATAGCATCTGTAGCGCTGATCCCTCATACGTCCAGCGAGATGAGATGGTTAAAAAGGATTGAAAGGAATGCTGCGCCAGTACGCTATGTGACAAAGGTCGCATTGAAATGCTCACGTTTTAAAAAGGAGGAAGGGAGGGGTGTTAGGAATAGCTGGCATGCCATGACCCGAGGGCTCGCGCTCCTGTGCCCACTGAAATAGAAGCAGCGACAGCAGCGGCCAAAATGGGACATTTATGGCTTAGGCCAAAGCCTAATTCAGGAGTGCTCTCTGTATTTGGGAGTAGTATCTGAGCCGGGTACAGCTGGCCTCCAGAGCATGGTGCCCCTTGCCAAGCGTCATCGCAGGGAGCACTTAAGTGTCAGTTGTAGTAAACAGAAGCTGGAGTCAAGAATTTTTTTTTTTTGTAAGCAAAGAGTTATCTGAGGAACCATTAAGGAGCTGAGGTTTCTCCCTGCTGGATTCAGCCAGGATTGGGTCACCTGGCGGTCAGATGCGTTGCTTAAAATATCGGCCGGCATAGCTGAGTCCAGGGCTGCTAGACATAGGCAATACCATGCCAGGATGACCTTGACATTTCAAGGTTGGCAAAAACTCTTCTGTATTGCTTGGTGGATGCTCTAGTGGCAACGGTGTCCTTCATCTAGGGCCGGTCCTACTGGAGAACCATCAAGGAGCTGAACTTTCCTTCCTGCTGGATTCAGCCTGGGCAGGGTGACCTCGCGATCAGTTGTCTTCCTTAAAACACCACCTGGCATAGCTAAGCCCAAGGCTGCCAGACATAGCCGATACCATGTCTGTTTGTCTTTGACAATTCAAGGTGGACAAATTTCTTTTGTAATGCTTGGTGGAGGCTCTAGTGGCCTTCATCTAGGGCCAGTCCTCCTGGAGAACCATCAAGGAGCTGAACTTTCCTCCCTTCTGGATTCAGCCTGGGTAGGGTGACCTGACGATCAGTTGTCTTCCTTAAAACACCACCTGGCATAGCTAAGCCCAAGGCTGTCAGACATAGCCGACACCATGCCGGTTTGTCTTTGACAATTCAAGGTGGACAAATTTCTTCTGTAATGCTTGGTGAAGGCTCTAGTGGCCTTCATCTAGGCCCAGTCCTTCTGGAGAACCATCAAGGAGATGAACTTTCCTTTTTGTAGACGATTAAGCAAAGAGTTATCTGAGGAACCATTAAGAAGCTGAGGTTTCTCCCTGCTGGATTCAGCCAGGATTGGTTTACCTCACGGTCAGATGCGTTGCTTAAAATATCGGCTGGCATAGCTGAGTCCAGGGCTGCTTGACATAGGCAATACCATGCCAGGATGACCTTGACATTTCAAGGTTGGCAAAAACTCTTCTGTAATACTTGGTGGAGGCTCTAGTGGCAACGGTGTCCTTCATCTAGGGCCGGTCCTTCTGGAGAACCATCAAGGAGCTGGACTTTCCTCCCTGCTGGATTCAGCCTGGGCAGGGTGACCTCGTGATCAGTTGTCTTCCTTAAAACACCACCTGGCTTAGCTAAGACCAAGGCTGCCAGACATAGCCGATACCATTTCTGTTTGTATTTGACAATTTAAGGTGGACAAATTTCTTCTGTAATGCTTGGTGGACGCTCTAGTGGCCTTCATCTAGGGCCGGTCCTCCTGGAAAACCATCAAGGAGCTGAACTTTCCTCCCTGCTGGATTCAGCCTGGGCAGGGTGACCTCACGATCAGTTGTCTTCCTTAAAACGCCACCTGGCATAGCTAAGCCCAAGGCTGCCAGACATAGCCAATACCATGCCTGTTTGTCTTTGACAATTCAAGGTGGACAAATTTCTTCTGTAATGCTTGGTGGAGGCTCTAGTGGCCTTCATCTAGGCACAGTCCTTCTGGAGAACCATCAAGGAGCTGAGCTTTCCTTTTTTTTGACGATTAAGCAAAGAGTTATCTGAGGAACCATTAAGGAGCTGAGGTTTCTCCCTGCTGGATTCAGCCAGGATTGGGTCACCTGGTGGTCAGATGCGTTGCTTAAAATATCGTCCGGCATAGCTGAGTCCAGGGCTGCTGGACATAGGCAATACCATGCCAGGATGACCTTGACATTTCAAGGTTGGCAAAAACTCTTCTGTAATGTTTGGTGGAGGCTCTAGTGGCCACGGTGGCCTTCATATAGGGCCGGTCCTCTTGGAGAACCATCAAGGAGCTGAGCTTTCCTCCCTGCTGGATTCAGCCTGGGCAGGGTGACCTCGCGATCAGTTGTCTTCCTTAAAACACCACCTGGCATAGCTAAGCCCAAGGCTTCCAGACATAGCCGATACCATGCCTGTTTGTCTTTGACAATTCAAGGTGGACAAATTTCTTCTGTAATGCTTGGTGGAGGCTCTAGTGGCCTTCATCTAGGCCCAGTCCTTCTGGAGAACCATCAAGGAGCTGAGCTTTCCTTTCTTTAGACGATTAAGCAAAGAGTTATCTGAGGAACCATTAAGGAGCTGGGGTTTCTCCCTGCTGGATTCAGCCATGATTGGGTCACCTGGCGGTCAGATGCGTTGCTTAAAATATCGGCCGGCATAGCTGAGTCCAGGGCTGCTAGACATAGGCAATACCATGCCAGGATGACCTTGACATTTCAAGGTTGGCAAAAACTCTTCTGTAATGCTTGGTGGAGGCTCTAGTGGCCACGGTGGCCTTCATATAGGGCCAGTCCTCCTGGAGAACCATCAAGGAGCTGAACTTTCCTCCCTGCTGGATTCAGTCTGGGCAGGGTGACCTCGCGATCAGTTGTCTTCCTTAAAACACCACCTGGCATAGCTAAGCCCAAGGCTGCCAGACATAGCCGATACCATGCCTGTTTGTCTTTGACAATTCAAGGTGGACAAATTTCTTCTGTGATGCTTGGTGGAGGCTCTAGTGGCCTTCATCTAGGGCCAGTCCTCCTGGAGAACCATCAAGGAGCTGAACTTTCCTCCCTGCTGGATTCAGCCTGGGCAGGGTGACCTCGTGATCAGCTGTCTTCCTTAAAACACCACCTGGCATAGCTAAGGCCAAGGCTGCCAGACATAGCCGATACCATGCCTGTTTGTCTTTGACAATTCAAGGTGGACAAATTTCTTCTGTAATGCTTGGTGGAGGCTCTAGTGGCCTTCATCTAGGGCCAGTCCTCCTGGAGAACCATCAAGGAGCTGAACTTTCCTTTTTGTAGACGATTAAGCAAAGAGTTATCTGAGGAACCATTAAGGAGCTGAGGTTTCCCCCTGCTGGATTCAGCCAGGATTGGTTTACCTCGCGGTCAGATGTGTTGCTTAAAATATCGTCCGGCATAGCTGAGTCCAGGGCTGCTAGACATAGGCAATACCATGCCAGGATGACCTTGACATTTCAAGGTTGGCAAAAACTCTTCTGTAATGCTTGGTGGAGGCTCTAGTGGCAACGGTGTCCTTCATCTAGGGCCGGTCCTCCTGGAGAACCATCAAGGAGCTGAACTTTCCTCCCTGCTGGATTCAGCCTGGGCAGGGTGACCTCGCGATCAGTTGTCTTCCTTAAAACACCACCTGGCATAGCTAAGGCCAAGGCTGCCAGACATAGCCGATACCATGCCTGTTTGTCTTTGACAATTTAAGGTGGACAAATTTCTTCTGTAATGCTTGGTGGAGGCTCTAGTGGCCTTCATCTAGGTCCAGTCCTCCTGGAGAACCATCAAGGAGCTGAACTTTCCTCCCTGCTGGATTCAGCCTGGGCAGGGTGACCTCACGATCAGTTGTCTTCCTTAAAACACCACCTGGCATAGCTAAGCCCAAGGCTGCCAGACATAGCCGACACCATGCCTGTTTGTCTTTGACAATTCAAGGTGGACAAGTTTCTTCTGTAATGCTTGGTGGAGGCTCTAGTGCCCTTCATCTAGTGCCAGTCCTCCTGGGGAACCATCAAGGAGCTGAACTTTCCTTTTTGTAGAAGATTAAACAAAGAGTTATCAGAGGAACCATTAAGGAGCTGAGGTTTCTCCCTGCTGGATTCAGCCAGTATTGGGTCACCTGGCGGTCAGATGCGTTGCTTAAAATATCGTCCGGCATAGCTGAGTCCAGGGCTGCTTGACATAGGCAATACCATGCCAGGATGACCTTGACATTTCAAGGTTGGCAAAAACTCTTCTGTAATGCTTGGTGGAGGCTCTAGTGGCCACGGTGGCCTTCATATAGGGCCGGTCCTCTTGGAGAACCATCAAGGAGCTGAACTTTCCTCCCTGCTGGATTCGGCCCAGGCAGGGTGACCTCGCGATCAGTTGTCTTCCTTAAAACACCACCTGGCATAGCTAAGGCCAAGGCTGCCAGACATAGCCGATACCATGCCTGTTTGTCTTTGACAATTCAAGGTGGACAAATTTCTTTTGTAATGCTTGGTGGAGGCTCTAGTGGCCTTCATCTAGGGCCAGTCCTCCTGGAGAACCATCAAGGAGCTGAACTTTCCTCCCTGCTGGATTCAGCCTGGGCAGGGTGACCTCGCGATCAGTTGTCTTCCTTAAAACACCACCTGGCATAGCTAAGGCCAAGGCTGCCAGACATAGCCGATACCATGCCTGTTTGTCTTTGACAATTCAAGGTGGACATATTTCTTCTGTAATGCTTGGTGGAGGCTCTAGTGGCCTTCATCTAGGGCCAGTCCTTCTGGAGAACCATCAAGGAGCTTAACTTTCCTTTTTTTTGACGATTAAGCAAAGAGTTATCTGAGGAACCATTAAGGAGCTGAGGTTTCTCCCTGCTGGATTCAGCCAGGATTGGGTCACCTCGCGGTCAGATGCGTTTCTTAAAATATCGGCCAACATAGCTGAGTCCAGGGCTGCTAGACATAGGCAATACCATGCCAGGATGACCTTAACATTTCAAGGTTGGCAAAAACTCTTCTGTAATGCTTGGTGGAGGCTCTAGTGGCAACGGTGTCCTTGATCTAGGGCCGGTCCTCCTGGAGAACCATCAAGGAGCTGAACTTTCTTCCCTGCTGGATGCAGCCTGGGCAGGGTGACCTCGCGATCAGTTGTCTTCCTTAAAACACCACCTGGCATAGCTAAGCCCAAGGCTGCCAGACATAGCCGACACCATGCCGGTTTGTCTTTAACAGTTCAAGGTTGACAAATTTCTTCTGTAATGCTTGGTGGAGGCTCTAGTGGCCTTCATCTAGGTCCAGTCCTCCTGGAGAACCATCAAGGAGCTGAACTTTCCTCCCTGCTGGATTCAGCCTGGGCAGGGTGACCTCACGATCAGTTGTCTTCCTTAAAACACCACCTGGCATAGCTAAGCCCAAGGCTGCCAGACATAGCCGATACCATGCCTGTTTGTCTTTGACAATTCAAGGTGGACAAATTTCTTCTGTAATGCTTGGTGGAGGCTCTAGTGGCCTTCATCTAGGCCCAGTCCTTCTGGAGAACCATCAAGGAGCTGAACTTTCTTTTTTTTAGACGATTAAGCAAAGAGTTATCTGCTATATCTAGGCAATACCATGCCAGGATAACCTTAACATTTCAAGGTTGGCAAAAACTCTTCTGTAATGCTTGGTGGAGGCTCTAGTGGCAACGGTGTCCTTGATCTA
Organism: Lithobates sylvaticus; assembly: GCA_028564925.1. Classification (NCBI taxonomy): domain Eukaryota; kingdom Metazoa; phylum Chordata; class Amphibia; order Anura; family Ranidae; genus Lithobates; species Lithobates sylvaticus. The sequence continues at coordinate 196,392,930 of CM053037.1, read as the reverse complement.
GGGCCGGTCCTCCTGGAGAACCATCAAGGAGCTGAACTTTCTTCCCTGCTGGATTCAGCCTGGGAAGGGTGACCTCGCGATCAGTTGTCTTCCTTAAAACACCACCTGGCATAGCTAAGCCCAAGGCTGCCAGACATAGCCGACACCATGCCGGTTTGTCTTTAACAAATGTTGACAAATTTCTTCTGTAATGCTTGGTGGAGGCTCTAGCATTGGTGGTGGTCTGCACCTAGGGCCTGTCCTCCTGAGAACCATCAAAGAGGTGAAGTTTCCTCCCTGCTGGATTCAGCCAGGTCTGGGTCACCTCGCACACAGCTGCATTTCTTAAAATATCGTCCGGCATAGCTAAGCCCAGGGCTGCCAGACATAGGTGACACTATGTTGGTTTGACCTTGATGCTTCGAGGTTGCCAAAAACACATTTGTAGTGGTTGGTGGTCTGCTGTGTACTTTCTGTCCCTGGCTGGGCTACTGAACTGAATTGGCGGTCGGGTCTCGGGTGAGCGGCGCAGACCTACGGCTACCCCCGTGTCCCGCACGCCTTGCTGAGATCGCACCTGGAGTCTGGTGCTGACACCTAGAGGGCTTTGCCACCAGACCGGGATGCTCCATGATTGGCCCAGGGGGCCCTCAGGCAGTGCCCGATTGGTCAGTCTGCCCCTGGGCCATGGAGTCCCAGCGGCAGCGGGGGAAGAGAGGCGGAGCCGCTCGCTCCATTAGTATTGATCACAGGCAAATTAGGTGGCCGCGAGGCCCCTGTGAGTGCGAGGCCGTAAGCGGCCGCCTAATTTGCCTAATTAGAGAGCCGCCTCTGTTGGTGGCTTTGCACCCAGAGCCTGTCCTGCTGAAGAACAGTTAGGGAGCTGAAATTTCTACCTGTTGAATTCAGCCAGGGTGGGGTCAACTCGCGCTCAGTTGTTTTCCTTAAAACACCACCGGTCATAGCTAAGCCCAGGGCTGCCAGACATAGGTGACACCACTTTGCCAGTTTGATGTTGACACTTCAAAGTTGCCAAAAATGCTTCTGTAATGCTTGGTCTATTCTCTCTTATAGGGAACCATTGATTTTGAATAGAGGCAGAAAAACACTGCTAAAAGCTAACGCGGCTAAATACGCATTAATGCCAATGCAAAAGTCTACTAAAAGTGTGTTTTTACAGCCTTTTTTCTGGCGTCGGTAGTGGTTTGCCGCTCGTTTTTTCTAACTACCTGTGTGCATGAGGACTTAAAGTTTAGGAAATCCAACAGCGGTCGCCTGAAAAAGTCCACATGGGAAGATTTCCCCTCAAAATTTTGATGTCCACATCACTTGCACTCCCAGTGACACTGGTCACCAGGACCAATAGCGAGGGCGAGTCTTCCCAGCAGTTCTTACAGAGGTGGGCGGGAACACCCAAAACTCCCAACTGGACGGGGATTATGGCAGCGAGATCCAGGTCCGGCTGGCGGAGCATCCAAGATCCAGGGGCTGACTCAGCCCACAGAACTCCGCCTGTAATGAAATACCACTTTTGGGTGGACCTGCCTGTGAACATTAGTTGGGCTCCTCTCTGTTTTGCTGACATTGAATATTGCTGATATCAATAACTGAAAATATGGCGAGCACATGAAGAATTGGTGGGGCCGCTTGTTTATTCCAATGTGAAATGCTGGCCGCATGGTTGATGGGGGATAGGGGGGAGGGGGGATCATCTTCCTAAAATGTTTCCATCTGGGAAAGTTGTCAGTATGTGTTTGTTTGTTGCTGGCGGCTATAATTAATGGTGGGTGCAAAGATCTTTGTAATCGTATCAAATCAAAGGGCCAGTCTAGGCAAATGTGATATTAAGGGGGGGGGGGGGGTGGCGGGACTGAAAAAAGCTTGAGAAACACTGACCTATAGCATCCGCCCAAAACTGAAACCCCAGATTTGGGTGGACGGGTTCCTTCAGATTAGGGAACAGTCGGCACTTGTAGAGTAATCCGGCTTTTCTGTTCACAGTCGCAGCGAGGCCACCGATTAACACAGGAAGACCTCTGATGTGATTGGGGGACCTCTGATGTGATGGGGGGACCTCAGATATGATGGGGGGTACGGACATCTGACATGATGGGAGGACATCTGACATGAAGGAGGGAACCTTTGAGGTGATGGGAGGACATCTGACGTGATAAGAGGACAGCTGATGTGAAGAGGGGACCTCTGATATTATGGGGTTACCTCTGACGTGATGGGAGGACCTCTGACATGAAGGGATGACCTTTGACGTGAAGGGAGGACATCTGACGTGAAGGAGGGAACCTTTGAGGTGATGGGAGGACATCTGACGTGATAAGAGGACATCTGATGTGAAGAGGGGACCTCTGACTCTATGGGGGGATCTCTGACATGATGGGGGAACCTGTAACATGAAGGGGGAGCCTCTGATGGGATGGGGAACCTCTGACGTGATGGGAGGACCTCTGATGTGATGGGGGACCTCTGACGTGATGGGGGGACCTCTGATGTGATGAGAGGATCTCTGATGTGATGGGGGACCTCTGCTCTGACGTGATGGGGGGACCTCTGATGTGATGGGGGACCTCTGATGTGATGGGAGGACCTCTGATGTGATGGGGGGACCTCTGACGTGATGGGGGGACCTCTGATGTGATGGGGGACCTCTGATATGATGGGAGGACCTCTGACGTAATGGGGGGTCCTCTGACGTAATGGGGGGACCTCTGATGTGATGGGAGGACCTCTGATGTAATGGGGGACCTCTGACGTGATGGGGGACCTCTGATGTGATGGGGCGGTCATCTGACGTGATGGGGTTACCTCTGACGTGATGGGAGGACCTCTGACGTGAAGGGAGGACCTCTGACATGATGGGAAGACATCTGACGTAATGGGGGGATCTCTGACGTGATGGGAAGACATCTGACGTGAAGGGAGGAACCTTTGGGGTGAAACGGGGACCTCTGACATGATGGGGGGACCTCTGATGTGATGGGGGGACCTCTGAGGTGATGGGAAGACATCTGACGTGATAAGAGGACCTCTGATGTGATGGGGGACCTCTGATGTGATGGGGGACCTCTGACATGAAGGGGGACCTCTGACGTGATGGGAGAACCTCTGACGTAATGGGGGGATCTCTGACGTGATGGGAAGACATCTGACGTGAAGGGAGGAACCTTTGGGGTGAAACGGGGACCTCTGACATGATGGGGGGACTTCTGATGTGATGGGGGGGACCTCTCATGTGATGGGGGGACCTCTGATGTGATGGGGGACCTCTGACATGATGGGGGGACCTCTGATGTGATGGGGGGACCTCTGATGTGATGGGGGGACCTCTGATGTGATGGGGGGACCTCTGACATGATGGGGGGACCTCTGATGTGAAGGTCATTTCATCAAGGCAGTTGTTTGCCTTCTCCCGGGCTCAGGATTCCCATTGATAAGTAACATTTATATTTTTTACATTGTAGAATGGGGGGACCTCCAGATTTTTCATACTAATAAAAGGTGCCGAAACGCTGACCTATAGCACCCGTCCGAAACTGGAACCCCAGATTTGGGTGGGCCGGTTCCTTCAGACCAGGGAACATTCGGCACTCGCAGAGTAATCCGGCGTTTCTGTTGCGAGTCGCAGGGAGGCCACCGAGTAGCACAGGAAACCTCTTTCCATTTCCCAGGCCTGACCACAAACGACAAAACATTTTACATCCAAACCACAAATGGCCGTGTAATTCCCACCGCCGTCAATCCCCAGATCCCGGAATATTGTGCTGTGCGCAGGAATGAAACCCGTGACATCTGACCCCCCGGGGCTTCCACCTTCACTGGCTGCTCCGCCCACCTGTCAAGTAAATGAATGTATTCTTAAAGCAGAATTCTGGGTACGGAAACGTTCATTTTACGGTTTTCCTCACTCGTCACAAAGGATATAAATCCCGACCTTACCTTGTATAAGTAGCTGTTACATAGTTACATAGTTGGCCAGGCCGAAAAAAGACACAAGTCCATCCAGTTCAACCATAAAAAAAAGAAATAATAAATAAAAGTTAAAAATATCGTACAATCCAATATACCCCCATTCTATACCCACAGTTGCTCCAGAGGAAGGCAAAAAAAAACCCCAGCTGTGACATCTATGACATCATCGCTTTGCTGTACATTGCCTGTGCAGACAGCAGAGCTGTGGGAGGGGCCCAGCGGGGCGGGCTCCACCCACTACAAGAGGCTTGCAGTAACTGACATGAGGGGGCGGAGACAAGAGCAGTCACCCTGCACAAGGAGAAAGAGCAGAAGGCTCCACCCACTACAGGCTGCCTCCTCCTCCTATCAAGTCCGGGGCCACCTGGGCTCAGAGGAAGTGGGCTGATTCATGCCAGCCATCAGACTAAGGACATCTAGTGACAGAAAAAAAACGTACTGCAGGGGAAATCTCTGGATTGAAGGTGAATATTGCAGCAAAAGCTGGTTTTGTTATTCTATCCTTTGATGGGCTATTCTTTTTTGTATCTTGTTATTTTTGGTTGGTTAGTATTAGTGCCATCAGCATCCCATGTGGGTGTCGCCTAGAGAAGGCTGCCTAGGAACACCCACCCCTCCAGGCGAATCCCCCCCAACCTATGAAGACATATTTGCATAACTCCTCCCATTGCTTGCATCAGGGCTGAGGGCTATGAGGAGGAGGAGGAGCACCGAGGCCGGGTGCTGGGATGTTTTCAGGAAGCTCTGTACTGGCCCCTCCCACCAGCCATGATCCGCCTGCATGACATCATTAGGTGTAAAATAAGGTATGTAATACAAATGGAAAGGTTTTATTTTAAAAATGTTATTTTCAGGTTGATGGGGGAGGGGGAACTAGGGAAGGCAAAATATAACACATTAAACTAAAGCGGTAACTTTAACCAATTCCCCACCGCGCTATAGCCAAAAGACGGCCACAGCACAGTCGTTGAGTTCTGGGAGGGCCTCCATGGACGTCCTGCCAGAACCATGTCCCCCTGGGGCATGCAATCTGCGCACTCTGATCGCAGTAAAGGGCCAATCACAGCTGATCACATGTAAACAAACTTGCCGGGTATCGGCATTCCTTTCCTTACGCATTCAAAGTATCCTGATTATCATTTCAGTGCCCATCAGTGCCTCCTCATCAATGCAGCCTCATCAGTGCCCATCAGTGCCTCCTCATCAATGCAGCCTCATCAGTGCCCATCAGTGCCTCCTCATCAATGCAGCCTCATCAGCACCTATCAGTGCCTCCTCATCAATGCAGCCTCATCAGTGCCCACCGGTGCCTCCTCATCAGTACTGCCTCATCAGTGCCTCCTCATCAGTGACTAGCGGTGCAACCTCATCAGCACACATCAGTGCAGCCTTATCAGTGCCCATAAGTGCAGCCTCGTCAGTGCACATCAGTGCCTGTCAGTGCAGCCTTATCATTGCCTCCTCATCAGTGCCTCCTCATTTGTGCAGCCTCATCAGTACCTATCAGTGCAGCCTAGTCAGCGCACATCAGTGCTGCCTCATCAGAGCCTATCAGTGCAGCATCATTAGCGCACATCGGTACTGCCTCATCAGTGCTGATCAGTTCAGACTAATCAGTGACTATGAGTAAAGCCTTATCAGTGCAGCCTCATCAGTGCACATCAGTGCCGCCTCATCAGTGCACATCAGTGCCGCCTCATCAGTGCACATCAGTGCCACCTCATCAGTGTCTATCAGTGACTCCTCATCAGTGTCTATCAGTGCCACCTCATCAGTGTCTATCAGTGACTCCTCATCAGTGTCTATCAGTGCCGCCTCATCAGTGTCTATCAGTGCCGCCTCATCAGTGTCTATCAGTGACTTCTCATCAGTGTCCATCAGTGCCGCCTCATCAGTGCACATCAGTGCCGCCTCATCAGTGTCTATCAGAGCAGCCTCATCAGTGCTGCCTCATCAGAGCCAATCAGTGCAGCATCATCAGCGCACATCGGTACTGCCTCATCAGCGCGATCAGTTCAGCCTAATCAGTGCCTATGAGTAAAGCCTCATCAGTGCACATCAGTGTCGCCTCATCAGTGTCTATCAGTGCCGCCTCATCAGTGTCTATCAGAGCTGCCTCATCAGTTTCTATCAGAGCAGCCTCATCAGTGCACATCAGTGCTACCTCATCAGTGTCTATCAGTGACTCCTCATCAGGGTCTATCAGTGCAGCCTCATCCATGCAGCCTATCAGTGTCGGTTCGTGAAGGAGAAAAGGCGAAACAAAGAAAAATTTTTTTTGTAAAAAATAAATAAAAAAAAAACCAGTGCTGATTAAATACCACCAAAAGAAAGCTCTATCGGTCTTAAAAAAAAAATGATAAAAAAGTCATATGGGTACAGTGTAGTATGACCGCACAATTGTCATTCAAAGTGCGACAGCGCTGAAAGCTGAAAATTGGCCTGGGCAGGAAGGGGGGTAAAAGTGCCCGGTATTGTAGGGGTTAAGGACCAGTTATTGGTGGTTTTGTTTGGAGAAATGCTGAGTGAAGAGCTACAAATCCGATTACAGAATGAAATCATTGCGGATCCCCCGGCTGACCCCGGCCAACCGTATCCAGGAGGACCTCCCTCCTTTGTGTTTTCTTTGGCCGCAGATGAAAGCCGGCGATATGAATGAGCAGGAGAGAGCCGCACAGGATTCTGGGTACATTCACTAGATGCACAATTATATAATAATATGAAAAAAAAGAAGTGAATTTGATATTTTCCCAGAAAGTCACATGACCTCTCACCACGAGGAGGCTGCCAGGAAGGCGCCCCGGGGCAAGTCTCCAGGGTGGCTTTTGAAGTGCCCCGGAGAAGTGGCAGCACACCGACTCTGCCAATTACCAGCCCCAGGGGAACTCCGGGCATGCATATATATATATACCACTCTTCGGATCTCCCCTGTATTCAATCACAAGTCTTAAAGGAGAACTCCGGCCTCCCCTTCAGTCTTGCACAGTTGTAGCGGCTCCTCTCCTGGACTGAAATGGCTTCCTCTGATTTCACCGCACACTGTGAGCTTCTCACCATGTGCAATAGGTCTCTGTGGCTCTCTATGAAATGCAGGCAGATTATGGCTGGTAAGAGGGGCCGGCAGAGCTTCCTAAAAACATCACAGCACCCCTGCCTCAAGAGCCTTCAGTCCTGACCCAAGCAGTGGGAGGAGTTATGCAAATATCAAAATGCCTTGATGGGTGGGTGTCAGTCTGGAGGGGGTGGGCATTCCTAGGTAGGTTGGATTTGCATGCAGACCGCCCACATGTGATGCTTGAGCCTCCACGATTGACAGAACTGAAATTAAATGATTGAAGGGGGCGGGGCAAGGGACAGTCAGGCTGGGGAGGAAAGCGCTAGATGATGCTGCGGTCAGGAAATGAGGCGGGGCCAGGGACAGTCAGGCTGGGGAGGAAAGCACTAGCTGATGCTGCAGCCAGGAAACGAGGCAGGGCCAGGGACAGTCAGGCCGGGGAGGAAAGCGCTAGATGATGCTGCGGTCAGGAAATGAGGCGGGGCCAGGGACAGTCAGGCAGGGGAGGAAAGCGCTAGATGATGCTGCAGCCAGGAAACAAGGTGGGGCCAGGGAAAGTCAGGCTGGGGAGGAAAGCACTAGCTGATGCTGCAGCCAGGAAATGGGGCGGGGCCAGGGACAGTCAGGCTGGGGAGGAAAGCGCTAGATGATGCTGCGGCCAGGAAATGAGGCGGGGCCAGGGACAGTCAGGCTGGGGAGAAAAGCACTAGATGATGCTGCAGCCAGGAAATGAGGCGGGGCCAGGGACAGTCAGGCTGAGGAGGAAAGCACTAGATGATGCTGCAGCCAGGAAATGCGGCGGGCCAGGGACAGTCAGGCTGGGGAGGAAAGCACTAGATGATGCTGCAGCCAGGAAATGAGGCGGGGCCAGGGACAGTCAGGCTGGGGAGGAAAGCGCTAGATGATGCTGCAGCCAGGAAATGAGGCGGGGCCAGGGGCAGTCAGGCTGGGGAGAAAAGCACTAGATGATGCTGCAGCCAGGAAATGAGGCGGGGCCAGGGACAGTCAGGCTGGGGAGGAAAGCGCTAGATGATGCTGCAGCCAGGAAATGCGGCGGGCCAGGGACAGTCAGGCTGGGGAGAAAAGTGCTAGATGATGCTGCAGCCAGGAAATGGGGCGGGGCCAGGGACAGTCAGGCTGGGGAGGAAAGCGCTAGATGATGCTGCAGCCAGGAAATGAGGCGGGGCCAGGGACAGTCAGGCTGAGGAGGAAAGCGCTAGATGATGCTGCAGCCAGGAAATGCGGCGGGCCAGGGACAGTCAGGCTGGGGAGAAAAGTGCTAGATGATGCTGCAGCCAGGAAATGGGGCGGGGCCAGGGACAGTCAGGCTGGGGAGGAAAGCGCTAGATGATGCTGCGGCCAGGAAATGAGGCGGGCCAGGGACAGTCAGGCTGGGGAGAAAAGCACTAGATGATGCTGCAGCCAGGAAATGAGGCGGGGCCAGGGACAGTCAGGCTGGGGAGAAAAGCACTAGATGATGCTGCAGCCAGGAAATGAGGCGGGGCCAGGGACAGTCAGGCTGGGGAGAAAAGCACTAGATGATGCTGCAGCCAGGAAATGGGGCGGGGCCAGGGACAGTCAGGCTGAGGAGGAAAGGACTAGATGATGCTGCAGCCAGGAAATGGGGCGGGGCCAGGGACAGTCAGGCTGGGGAGGAAAGCGCTAGATGATGCTGCGGCCAGGAAATGAGGTGGGGCCAGGGACAGTCAGGCTGAGGAGGAAAGGACTAGATGATGCTGCGGCCAGGAAATGGGGCGGGCCAGGGACAGTCAGGCTGGGGAGGAAAGCGCTAGATGATGCTGCAGCCAGGAAATGGGGTGGGGCCAGGGACAGTCAGTCTGGGGAGGAAAGCGCTAGATGATGCTGCAGCCAGGAAATGGGGCGGGGCCAGGGACAGTCAGGCTGGGAAGGAAAGCGCTAGATGATGCTGCAGCCAGGAAATGGGGCGGGGCCAGGGACTGTCAGGCTGGGAAGGAAAGCGCTAGATGATGCTGCAGCCAGGAAACGGGGTGGGGCCAGAGACAGTCAGGCTGGGAAGGAAAGCGCTAGATGATGCTGCGGCCAGGAAACGGGGCGGGGCCAGGGACAGTCAGGCCGGGGAGGAAAGCGCTAGATGATGCTGCGGTCAGGAAATGGGGCGGGGCCAGGGACAGTCAGGCTGGGGAGGAAAGCGCTAGATGATGCTGCGGTCAGGAAATGAGGCGGGGCCAGGGACTGTCAGGCTGGGGAGAAAAGCGCTAGATGATGCTGCAGCCAGGAAACGGGGGGGGGCCAGAGACAGTCAGGCTGGGAAGGAAAGCGCTAGATGATGCTGCGGCCAGGAAACGGGGCGGGGCCAGGGACAGTCAGGCCGGGGAGGAAAGCGCTAGATGATGCTGCGGTCAGGAAATGGGGCGGGGCCAGGGACAGTCAGGCTGGGGAGGAAAGCGCTAGATGATGCTGCGGTCAGGAAATGAGGCGGGGCCAGGGACAGTCAGGCCGGGGAGGAAAGCGCTAGATGATGCTGCGGCCAGGAAACGGGGTGGGGCCAGGGACAGTCAGGCTGGGGAGAAAAGCGCTAGATGATGCTGCAGCCAGGAAACGGGGTGGGGCCAGAGACAGTCAGGCTGGGAAGGAAAGCGCTAGATGATGCTGCGGCCAGGAAACGGGGCGGGGCCAGGGACAGTCAGGCCGGGGAGGAAAGCGCTAGATGATGCTGCAGCCAGGAAATGAGGCGGGGCCAGGGACAGTCAGGCCGGGGAGGAAAGCGCTAGATGATGCGGCGGCCAGGAAATGAGGCGGGGCCAGGGACAGTCAGGCCGGGGAGGAAAGCGCTAGATGATGCTGCGGCCAGGAAATGAGGCGGGGCCAGGGACAGTCAGGCTGGGGAGGAAAGCGCTAGATGATGCTGCAGCCAGGAAATGAGGCGGGGCCAGGGACAGTCAGGCCGGGGAGGAAAGCGCTAGATGATGCTGTGGCCAGGAAATGGGGCGGGGCAAAGGGATAGTCAGGTCGGGGAAGAAAGCGCTAGATGATGCTGCGGTCAGGAAATAAGGCGGGCCAGGGACAGTCAGGCTGGGGAGAAAAGCGCTAGATGATGCTGCGGCCAGGAAATGGGGCGGGGCTCTATCTGACTTGCTGCAGCTTCCAATGCAGATTGTGAGAAGCTCACAGTGTGCAGTAAAAACAGTCCGGGAAAGGAACAGGTACAACCGTGCAAGACTGAAGGGGAGGCCGGAGGTCAGAGGAAAGGGAATTACAGAACAGACGATCGGTTATCAGCAGTCTAATCCCATATATATCGATCAATGACTTTCATCCTCCTCCTGCCCATTAAAATAAGAAGAAGTATATTTTGGGAAGTGTGGGCGGGTCCCGCATCGGCCTGTTATGTGGCTTTTATTTTTGCCATTAAAGAAAAACGGCAGAACAAGAAGATCCTTTATGCGACAAACATTCATTTCTCCGGGCCGGGGTCCGGCGATGACAATGAGCGGTTTGTGTCCGTCCAGAGAAAAAGGGGACGAGGACATTGAACAACCTCAAGAAGCGCGTTGGAACGCCCACCACTCCCCTACGCCGCGAATGAGCCGCATTCCAGACATCGCCCACCGGACCAAGGGGAATACAAGAGATTTCTCGGAGGTTCGCTATGCCCTGTGATGATAATATATATAAAAAAAAAAAAAGTAGTCACACCTTGAGCAGGTCCCTGAGGAGTACTGGAATGCAGTTGCTACATTTGGTTGCAAAAGTCTTGGCACCCTTAGGTTAAAGTAAAGAAAAAAACTCTCAGGCTGGTTCACACTGCCGCACGGAGCGGCTCACAGCAGGGGGTCCGGGGGCGTCCCTCTTCACCGTTTCAGGTCCGATTTGGGTACGAAATTTTGGCTGGATTTGGACCTGAAACGGTCCAGAAGACGCACAGGGAGCGCGGGCGCCGCCCCCTCTCTCCTGCCACCCCCTCTCTAGCACCAATAGATAGATTCATGCATTGCATGAATCTATATATGGCCGCTGCTGCCACCCCTTGTTCAGGTGCCCGGCCCCTTTTCGGGCGCCGGCGCCTGAATTACAGCGGTAGGGGGGGGGTTTGAAGCACCCGATCAGAGCCAGAGGCTCTAACAGGCGTCAAAAAAGGTGACCTGCGAGCGGCATGCAGGGTGCTCGCAGGTCATTCAGCTGTGTTAGTAAAGTGAATAAATATTCGCTTTCCTAACACTAAACCGCCTCTCCGCCAATCAGGTGCTCGGATCTGTTACCCGTCACCTGATTGGCTGAAACGACAGGCACTGTGATTGGATGCCTAACAGGCATTCAATCATAGGAGAGGACTGGAAGAAAAGACGGGAGAAGACATCGAGGAGCATCCAGGAGCTGTCCCACGAGACAGGGTAAGTGCAGACGGTGGGCACACTGGCAGCATTTGATATGGCACAGTGGGAGCATTTGATTGGGCACAGTGGCTGCATTTGATGGGCACGGTGGCTGCGTTTGAAGGCACAGTGGCGGCAATTGATGGGCACAGTGGCGGCAATTGATGGGCACAGTGGCGGCAATTGATGGGCACAGTGGCTGCATTTGATGGCACAGTGGCTCCGTTTGATGGTACAGTGGCTGCGTTTGATGGGCATAATGGCTGCGTTTGATGACACAGTGGTTGCGTTTGATAGCACAGTGGGTACATTTGATGGGCACAGTGGCTGCGTTTGATGGCACAGTGGCAGCAATTAATGGGCACAATGGCGGCAAAGTGGCTGCGTTTCATGGTACAGTGAGGCTGCAATTGATGGGTTTTTTTTTCCAGAATTTTTCAGTTTGTTTGGGCCCCCCAAAATTTTGAGCACCAGCCCCCACTGATCTCCTGACATGCTAATTGGATGCGGGGAAACCCTCATTTAATTCGCAATAGTTTGAAGCCCGCCTAAGTGTTAGTAAACTCTGTACTACCACTTGTACCTACAGGTGAGCCTATAATAAGGCCTATATTAAGGCTTGCCTGTAGGTACTGTGAATATCTCCTAAACAGTTTAGGAGATATTCAGAGTGCATGGAGCTGATGACATCATCGGCGCATGCGCTTTGAAGGTCCGGCTTACAGTACCAGACCTTCAGAGCCCATGCCGGCAAACGGTGGCTCATCGCGCCCCCCAGTAGGGATGGGCCCGGTGTTCGATTCGAACCCATGTTCGAATCGAGTTCGATTCGATGCCGAATCGAATCGAATTGATGCCGCTCGCATCAAATTCGTGTGATGCGAACGGTCCGCAATGCACTGCGCCAGTCGCAGTGCATTGCTGGCTGATGATTGGCCAAGCATGCACTGTGACCCCTCATGCTTGGCCAATCAAAGAGCCAGCAGCGAGGAGAGCAATTATTGGCCACAGGCAGGATGCCTGTGGCCAATTATAGCTCAGGGGGTTTAGTACACGCCCCACAGTATAAAAGGCAGCCGCGCTGGCGGGCTCGTATATTGTGTTCCAGCGTGTCAGTGTTATTATGTGCTGCTGACTGCTGACAATATGTGCTATGATTCTGGGGATTTGTGTGTGCGTGCTGTTAGTACAGCATTGCAGTATCACATCTGGGGGGTGTCTATACTATGCCTGTGAAGGGGCGCTTGTTTCCTGTGCTTAGGACTGTCCCTGCACAAAGTGTCATTTTTGCAGGAAAAAAAGCTATTTAAAATCACTCGCGGCTAATGAATTGACGGCTCCCATAACACAGAGAACAGTCATTCATTGAAAGTCATTGATAAAAAAAAAGTCATTGATAAAAAAAAAAGCGTGGGGGTCCCCCCAAATTCGATAACCAGGCCCTTCAGGTCTGCTATGGATATTACCGCTTCCCTACCGCCCACTGCATATATACGTCAGCAGAATGGCACGGCCAGGCAAAACCACGTACGGGTACGTGGCCCTTTAATTGCCTGGCCGTGGGTCGCCGCCGTAACCCCCGCCGCGGGACCAGCAGACCCGATCGCCGCTGGTGTCCCGCGATCGGGGTCACAGAGCTGAAGAACGGGGAGAGGTCTGTGTAAACAAACCTCTCCCTGCGCTTCCTACTCTGCCTGTCATTGATCGGCTGTTCCCTGTCATCGGGAAAGCCGATCAATGACGTCAGACGTCAGCCCCACCCCCTAATGTAAAAAACCACACACGTCACAGCCCCTCCCCTCCCCCTAGTGGTTAACTCTTTCACTGCATGTGTCATTTATACAGGAATCAATGCATTTAAATAGCATTGATTGCTGTAAAAATGACAATGGTCCCAAAAATGTGTCAAAAATGTCCGATGTGTCCTCCATAATGTCGCAGTCACAATAAAAATCGCTGATCGCCGCCATTACTAGTAAAAAAAAAAATATTGATAAAAATGATATAAAACTATCCCCTATTTTGTAAACGCTATAACTTTTGCGCAAACCAATCAATAATCGCTAATTGCGATTTTTTTTACCAAAAATATGTAGAAGAATACGTATCGGCCGAAACTGAGGAAAAAAAAATGTTTTTTTATATATTTTTTGGGGATATTTATTATAGCAAAAAGCAAAAAATATTGAATTTTTTTCAAAATTGTCGCTCTATTTTTGTTTATAGCGCAAAAAATAAAAACCGCAGGGGCGATCAAATACCACCAAAAGAAAGCTCTATTTGTGGGAAAAAAGGACGCCAATCTTGTTTGGGAGCCACGTCGCACAACTGCGCAATTGTCAGTTAAAGTGACGCAGTGCAGAATCGCAAAAAGGGGCCTGGTCCTTTGGCTGCCAATTGGTCCGGGGCTGAAGTGGTTAAGGGGAACCCCAGCCAAAAAATAAAGAAAAAAATGGCGTGGGGTCCCCCTCAAAATCCATACCAGACCCTTATCCGAGCACGCAACCTGGCAGGCCGCAGGAAAAGAGGGGGGGACGAGCGCGCCCCCCCTCCCTCCTGAACCGTACCAGGCCACATGCCCTCAACATTGGGAGGGTGCTTTGGGGTCCCCCCCAAAGCACCTTGTCCCCATGTTGATGAGGACAAGGGCCTCTTCCCCACAACCCTGGCCATTGGTTGTGGGGGTCTGCGGGCGAGGGGCTTATCGGAATCTGGAAGCCCCCTTTAACAAGGGGACCCCCAGATCCCGCCCCCCCTGTGTGAAATGGTAAGGGGGTACAAAAGTACCCCTACCATTTCACCAAAAAAGTTTTAAAAATTGTAAAAATGACAGGAGACGGTCTTTGACAATTCCTTTATTAAAATCTTCTTTCTTCTGGTCTTCCTTCTTCCTTTCTTCATCCTTCGGTTTCTTCATCTTCTCCTTCCGGCATCTTCTTCCATCTTCTTCTTCCATCATCTTCTTCCTCCGATACGCTTCTTCTTGCTCTGGTCTTCTCGTCCGGCATCTTCTTCCATGACGTCGGCGTCTCTTCTGGGCCGTTCCACGCAATGGGAGGCACCCGCTGTGTGAGGCTTTGCTGCGTCTGACAGGTCTTTTATAACGGAGGGCGGGGCCACCTGGTAACCCCGCCCCCTCTGACGCACGAGGACGTCATGGGGAATTCCCTATGGCTTTCCCCCATGACGTCAGAGGGGGGCGGGGTCACCAGGTGGCCCCGCCCTCCGTTATAAAATACCTGTCAGACGCAACGAAGCCTCACACAGCGGGAGCCTCCCATTGCGCGGCGCAGCCCAGAAGAGACACCGATGCCATGGAAGAAGATGCCGGACGAGAAGACCAGAGCAAGAAGAAGCGGATCGGAGGAAGAAGATGATGGAAGAAGAAGATGGAAGAAGAAGATGGAAGAAGATGCCGGAAGGAGAAGATGAAGAAACCGAAGGATGAAGAAAGGAAGAAGGAAGACCAGAAGAAAGAAGATTTTAATAAAGGAATTGTCAAAGACCGTCTCCTGTCATTTTTACCATTTTTGACACTTTTTTGGTGAAATGGTAGGCCCTTACCATTTCACACAGGGGGGGGCGGGATCTGGGGGTCCCCTTGTTAAAGGGGGCTTCCAGATTCTGATAAGCCCCCAGCCCGCAGACCCCCACAACCAATGGCCAGGGTTGTGGGGAAGAGGCCCTTGTCCTCATCAACATGGAGACAAGGTGCTTTGGGTGGGACCCCAAAGCATCCTCCCAATGTTGATGGCATGTGGCCTGGTACGGTTCAGGAGGAAGGGGGGCCTCTCTCGCCCCCCCCTCTTTTCCTGCGGCCTGCCAGGTTGCGTGCTCGGATAAGGGCCTGGTATGGATTTTGAGGGGGACCCCACGCCATTTTTTTTTTTCGGCCGGGGTTCCCCTTAAAATCCATCCCAGACCTCAAGGGTCTGGTATGGATTTTGAGGGGGACCCCATGCCATTTATGTTTTTTTGGCTGGGGTTCCCCTTAATATCCATAGCAGACCTGAAGGGCCTAGTTATTGAATTTGGGGGGACCCCCACGCTTTTTTTTTTATCAATTACTTTTTTTTTATCAATGACTTTCAATGAATGACTGTTCTCTGTGTTACGGGAGCCGTCAATTCATTATAGCCGCGAGTGATTTTAACCACTTCAATACCGCCCGCCGTCATATGACGCCCACAAGGTGGATCTCCCATCCTGGGTGGGCGTTATATGACGTCCTCGGATTCCCGGCCGCCTGGGGGGCGCGCGCGCGCGCGCGCCCGCGGCATCGCTCGGGACCCGGTGCGAGTGCCCGGCGGCCGCGATGTCCGCCGGGCACCCGCGATTGCCCGTTAAAACAACGGGACCGGGCGGGAACGTGGAGCTGTGTGTGTAAACACACAGCTCCACGTCCTGTCAGTGCAGAGGAGACCGATCATGTGATCCCAGTACAGAGGATCACATGATCGGTCTCCTCCCCTTAAGTCCCCTCCCCCTACAGTTAGAATCACGTCTATTAGGGAACACATTAACCCCTGCAGCGCCCTCTAGTGTTAACCCCTTCCCTGCCAGTCACATTTACACAGTAATCACTGCAATTTTATAGCAACGATCGCTGTGTAAATGTGAATGGTTCCAAAAATGTGTCAAAAGTGTCCGAAGTGTCCACCGCAATGTCGCAGTCACGAAAAAAAAATCGCAGATCCCCGCCATTACTAGTAAAAAAAAAAAAAAAAAATTCAATAAATCTATCCCCTATTTTGTAGACGCTATAACTTTTGCGCAAACCGATCAATATACGCTTATTGCGATTTTTTTTAACAAAAATATGTAGAAGAATACGTATCGGCCTAAACTGAGGAAAAAAAAAATAGTTTTTTTAAAAAAAATGGGATATTTATTATAGCAAAAAGTAAAAAATATTGTGTTTTTTTTCAAAATTGTCGCTCTTCTTTTGTTCATAGCGCAAAAAATAAAAACCGCAGGGGCGATCAAATACCACCAAAAGAAAGCTCTATTTGTGGGAAAAAAAGGACGTCAATTTTGTTTGGGTGTAACGTCGCACGACCGCGCAATTGTTAGTTAAAGCGACGCAGTGCCGAATCGCAAAAAGTGCTCTGGTAAGGAAGGGTGTTTAAAAGCCCTGTATTGAAGCGGTTAAATAGCTTTTTTTCCTGCAAAAATGACACTTTGTGCAGGGACAGTTCTAAACACGGGAAACATGCGCCCCTTCACAGGCATACTATAGACACCCCCCAGGTACGAAATTTAAAGGAATATTACACTTTTATTGTTTCACTTTAAGCATTATTAATATCACTACTCCTGAAAAAACGTTTTTTTAAAAAAAAATTGCATCGATACATATCCCCTGGGGCAGGACACGGGTCCCCAAACACTTTTTATGACAATAACTTGCATATTAGCCTTTAAAATTAGCACTTTTGATTTAGAACGTTTGCATCCATTATAACTAATAGGGTTCTTAAATTTACACAGACTTTAGGTCCGTTCGCGGGTTCTGGTGCGAACCGAACCCGGGGGTGTTCGGCTCATCCCTACCTTCTTCACCAGTCTTCTTCTTCTCCTTTTACTGTCCAATCACAGGCTGGGGGAGGGACAAGACCTGTAAGTGTCCCTGAACTGCAGCAGAGAAAAATCCGATCTTCTGCCAGACATTTATCTGAGTAATTAGATGTTCAGCTTTAAAAACTTTTTATTCTGTTCTCAAGAAATAAAAAAATAAATCAAATTTTAAAGTGAACTAAAAAACACAACAACAACTCAACTACCTGCAGGCGGTTACCTCTCTCGATGACAGAAACAATTTCACCCCCTCTGTATATAAAGCTGCCTGGTGGGGGGAGGGGAAAGGGAGGCCATCGGCCCCTGAGTACCCCAGGAAACCGTAACCATCTGCTTCTCATCAGCGCCACGTAACCCCCCCCCCTTTTTTTATTAAGGTGCGGCACGGGTTAACGGTTCCTGTCCCTCCGCCCGCTAAGTGGAAGGCGCACGATCTCAACTTGTAAATACTTAAGAGGAGTAAATAATGTGCTGAGCAGGGTGGAGCCCCCGGCTCAATGAAAGCCACGCCCAACATCTGGATAATAAATCGCTAACCACAAATAATGCAGCAGGATACCAACATCATCAACATTTCACTCCGGAGAATGGCGGGCAGCGCGCGGTTAACAACCTGGTGAAAAATTCTGCGCATTTCTGGGCTGCAGGAAATTCAAGTTTTACTTAAATGTTGCTTTGATTTGAATGATTGGTGCATGGAAACCATAAAGCTGAAGTTTAATCTGCTTATATTTTCCCTCCCCCCTCGTCAGCATGCTAATCAACATTTTAAGCAAAAACCTTAATAATGTAACTTATTTTGGACCCCCCCCCAGTGATATCATCACTGATTCTCTGTGCGCCTCTATGCAAACCAAGCAGGTCATGGCTGGTGGGAGGGGCCAGCAGGGCGCTCTACATAGCCGCAGTACTCCTCTCAAGAGCCCTCAGCCCTGATGCAAGTAGTGGGCTGGCTCTTGGGAGGAGTTATGCAAATATCAATATGCCTTGATGAGTGCAGTGGCGTCACTAGGGTTGGTGTCACCCAGTGCGGTAAAAGGTAAAACATGGTGTCACCCCTGACATCCCCCCTTCCCCCTCCCGGTAGGGCACCGAGCAGGCTAGCACATTGGAGAGGCTCCCCCCCCACCCCATTATTGTACTCAGTGACCCAATTCCTGTCCTACTACTGTTCTTAGTCCCCCCCCCAAATAATGTCATTAGTCCCCCAATAATGTCCCTTGTGACCCCATTACTGTTCTCAGCCCCCCCCCACAGCGCCCTGTTACTGTTCTCAGGTTCCCCCCAGCACCCCCATTACTGTCCCCAGCCCCCCTCCCCCTCCCAGCACCCTATTATTGACCTCAGGTCCCCCCCAGTGCCCCAATACTTTCCTCAGTCCCCCCATTAATGTCTCGAATACCCCCCCATTAATGTCCTCAATAACCCTATTACTGTCCTCAGCCCCCCCCCACAGCGCCCCATTACTGGCTTCAGCTTCCCCCCTTACAGAGCCCCATTACTGTCCTAAAGGCCCCCCCACGCCCTTTATTGTTCTCCCCTCCGCCCCCACAGTGCCCCATTACTGTCCTCAGTCCCCCCTCACAGCGCCCCATTACTGTCCTCAGATTCCCTCCACCGGCGCCCCATTACTGTTCTCAGCCCCCCCCCCAGCACCCTATTACTGTCCTCAGCCACCCAAAGTGCCCCATTACTGTCCTCAGCCCCCCCATTACTGTTCTCATTCCCCTACAATTCATTTCTTCAGTCCCCCCTATTAATGTCCTCAGACCCGACCCAGCAGTGCCCCATTACTGTCCTCAGCCCCGACCTGCAGCGCCCCATTACTGTCCTCAGGTCCCCCCCTCAGCACCCCATTACTGTCCTCAGATTCCCCCCAGCGCCCCATTACTGTCCTCAGCTCCCCCCCCTCACAGTGCCCCATTACTATCCTCAGACCCCTGCCTCCTCAGTGCCCCATTACTGTCTTCAGTCCCTCATCACAGCGCCCCATTACTGTCCTCAGGTTCCCTGCAGTGCCCCATTACTGTCCTCAGGTTCCCCGCAGCACCCCATTACTATCCTCAACCCCTCAACACAGCACCCCATTACTGTCCTCAGGCCCCTGCATCCCCAGCACCCCATTACTGTCCTCAGGCCCTCAACACGGCGCCCCATTACTGTCCTCGGCTCCCCCCCAGCCACTCATTACTGTCCTCAGATCCCCCCACATTGCCCCTCATCGCTCCTCCTCCTGTCTTACCTTACATAGACAGTCCGGAGGGCTGTAGACACAGCGGTTCTGGACAGAGGGCGGGAGCTGCAAGCTGGTGATTGGTTGCTAGGACCACCCTGCATCCAAACAACCAATCACCAGCTGTTAACTCGGGCAGCTCCGCCCTCTATCCTGAGCTGTCCTGCCTGCAGATGGCTCTTGCCGAAGAGAATGGCAGCGGTGCCGTGGCTTGGGTGTCACTCCTCTGCACCCCCTGCACTCCTATAGCGACGCCACTGAATGGGTGGATGTCAGTATGCAGAAGTGGGCATTCCTAAACAGGCAGTATTTGCATGAAGACCACCCTAGGAGAGACCTACATGTGATTCTGAGCCTCCATGATTGGGAGGAGCTAAAATATTAAAATGCTTTGATGGGTGGATGTCAGTCTGGAGGAGTGGGCGTTCCTAAGCAGGCTGCCCTAGGTAACGCCTACAAGTGATGTGGAGGCTCCATGAACTGGAATCCAAAGAATGCAAGAGGGAAGGGCCAGGGACAGTCAGGCTGGGGAGGAAAGCGCTAGATAATGCCGGGCGTCCTCCGCCCAGGAAATGAGGCGGGCTCTATCTGACTTGGGGCAGCTTCTAATGCACGTTGTGAGAAGCTAACAGTGTGCAGTGAAATCAGAGTAAGCCCTTTCAGTACAGGAGAGGAGTCGGTATAACTGTGCAAGACTGTGGGGAAGGCCGGAGGGTCAGCTTTGATAACAATGGTCAGATCCCCTGGTGCCGGAAATGTGGTGACTCCTGAGAAAGGGTTCAACCTCCAAGTACCACAAAGACGCAATCGCCTGCGCAGCCTCAATCCTTCTGTATTATGCTCCTCAGACTCCCCGATTCCCGGGTCTTTATTACTGATTTACTTTCCATTCCAAATAAACAAGAAGCTAAATAACCTGAATTGCCGGAAGACAATATCACACGTTTGTTGGACTCGTCTCCGACCTGCAGAGTGCTGGGGCCACCTTTTGTTTTAAAAAAAAATAAAATCGGGACGGCAGATAAGAGTCTATTTACGGAAACTCCTGCGGATTATTAGTGTTCAAAACAGCAGGAGATGTTTGTGTCCGTACTTCCAGGAAAGGTTCAAAAGAAGGACAAGTCAATAAAGGACAACTTATTATCACTTTAATAAGAATGATACAATGTATGGCAAAAGGTATGAGGATTTTTGGTGATAATGATCAATGGACAAAGGGCTGATGGTGATCCAGATCTTCTCATTCAACGTCAGTACCTGAATTCAACCCTACTGAACACCTTTGAGATTAAATAGATCATCAATGGTGAGCCAGGTCTCCTCATTCAACGTCAGTACCTGAATTCAACCCTACTGAACACCTTAGAGAATAAATAGATAATCAATGGTGAGCCAGGTCTTCTCATTCAACGTCAGTACCTGAATTCAACCCTACTGAACACCTTTGAGATTAAGTAGATCATCAATGGTGAGCCAGATCTTCTCATTCAACGTCAGTACCTGAATTCAACCCTACTGAACACCTTTGAGATTAATTAGATCATCAATGGTAAGCCAGGTCTTCTCATTCAACGTCAGTACCTGAATTCAACCCTACTGAACACCTTAGAGAATAAATAGATCATCAATGGTGAGCCAGATCTTCTCATTCAACGTCAGTACCTGACTTCAACCCTACTGAACACCTTTGAGATTAAATAGATCATCAATGGTGAGCCAGGTCTTCTCATTCAACGTCAGTACCTGAATTCAACCCTACTGAACACCTTTAAGATTAAATAGATCTTCAATGGTGAGCCAGATCTTCTCATTCAACGTCAGTACCTGAATTCAACCCTACTGAACACCTTAGAGAATAAATAGATCATCAATGGTGAGCCAGATCTTCTCATTCAATTTCAGTACCTGAATTGAACCCTACTGAACACCTTTAAGATTAAATAGATCCTCAATGGTGAACCAGGTCTTCTCATTCAACGTCAGTACCTGAATTCAACCCTACTGAACACCTTAGAGATTAAATAGATCATCAATGGTGAGCCAGGTCTTCTCATTCAACGTCAGTACCTAAATTCAACCCTACTGAACACCTTAGAGAATAAATAGATAATCAATGGTGAGCCAGGTCTTCTCATTCAACGTCAGTACCTGAATTCAACCCTACTGAACACCTTTGAGAATAAATAGATCATCAATGGTGAGCCAGGTCTTCTCATTCAACATCAGTACCTGAATTCAACCCTACTGAACACCTTTGAGATTAAATAGATCATCAATGGTAAGCCAGGTCTTCTCATTCAACGTCAGTACCTAAATTCAACCCTACTGAACACCTTTGAGATTAATTAGATCATCAATGGTAAGCCAGGTCTTCTCATTCAACGTCAGTACCTGAATTCAACCCTACTGAACACCTTTGAGAATAAATAGATCATCAATGGTGAGCCAGGTCTTCTCATTCAACGTCAGTACCTGAATTCAACCCTACTGAACACCTTTGAGATTAAATAGATCATCAATGGTGAGCCAGGTCTTCTCATTCAACGTCAGTACCTGAATTCAACCCTACTGAACACCTTTGAGATTAAATAGATCATCAATGGTGAGCCAGATCTTCTCATTCAACGTCAGTACCTGAATTCAACCCTACTGAACACCTTAGAGAATAAATAGATCATCAATGGTGAGCCAGATCTTCTCATTCAATTTCAGTACCTGAATTGAACCCTACTGAACACCTTTAAGATTAAATAGATCCTCAATGGTGAGCCAGGTCTTCTCATTCAACGCCAGTACCTGAATTAAACCCTACTGAACACCTTTGAGATTAAATAGATCATCAATGGTGAGCCAGGTCTTCTCATTCAAAGTCAGTACCTGAATTCAACCCTACTGAACACCTTAGAGAATAAATAGATAATCAATGGTGAGCCAGGTCTTCTCATTCAATTTCAGTACCTGAATTCAACCCTCCTGAACACCTTTGAGATTAAATAGATCATCAATGGTGAGCCAGATCTTCTCATTCAACGTTGGAGAGCCAGGTTCATTTATTCGACATCAGTACCCAACCTCAACCCTACTGAACACCTTCAGAATTAAACAAATCGTTGATGGTGATCCAGGTTCATTTATTTGACATCAGTACCTGACCTCAACCCTACTGAAGACCTTTAGGATAAAACAAAATGCCAGTGATGAGCCAGGTCTTCTCATTTAATATCAGTACCTGACCTCGACCCTATTGAACAGCTTGGAGGTGAAATGGAACACTATTGGTGATCCAGATCTTCTCATCCGATGTCAGTACCTGAACTCAACCCTACTGAACACCTTCAGGATGAATTTGAGCTCGGTCTTCTCATCCAACATTAGTACCTGACCTTACAAATACTCTTTTGGTCAAAGGGGTACAAATTTCCACAGACACACTCCAAGATTTCTGGAAGGCTTCCGAAAAGAGTGTTGAAGTCACAAAGTGAGGCCAACTCCATATTAATGACTATGGTTTTTGAATTGGATGTCCAACAAGCTCAGATAGGTGTGATGGTCAAAATGGCCAAAACCTCTGGTGTTATTTTACATTTGCTCCATGCTAGGCATTTTTTCTGAAGGAAAGTCCTCCTCAAACACCATCGCCTTGCTGCTAGAACACATACCCCATGGAGACCCAAGATTCTGGAGAGAGATTTGGTGGACTAACCTCCTTAGGAGGTTACAAGAAACAACTGAGCCATGCTAACAAACCATCTCTGGTTTTGTTCTGGCATCTTGTTACTTGAGCTTTGCTATGACACTCACCAAGCAAGTCTCACCTGAAAGGGCCGGCCTTTAGGCATAATGAGTTCTGCTTGAACAGTGATCGTTGCCGTCAACAAAAACCACATGGCCAGAACCTTGGTATTGCCCACGTGAACCCAGGAACCTGAGGAATGGCAATATTTTCACATACTGTTGCTGGATATTCACCTCATGATTTTAATCCTGTAGACCAGCCTGGAATGATAAAGTTACTAAAAGATCCCCTTTAATATATCTTAGATGTCATTTTTGGGTACAGGATGTGGGTTACTTTCCATATTTATCTATAAGCAGTTGAAGCAGAACGGCGGGGAATACATGTTCGTTTTCTCTTGAATAGTGTGTTTTCCTGTCCCTCCATCCAAGGCCAGGCTCTAATTATAGGACGTGGGCTGCGGCCAGAGATAAGGATGTTACCTTGTGTTGTTTCCTAAACAGAGGACGGGGCCTGGAGGTAGAGCTGATGGAGTGGGCCAGGACACTATACAGAGGAGGCCATGTGACTGCTTTGGAGCCCAGCTGTCCCAAAATAGGGAAAATCCATCTCTACCACCCCATTTCTTCAGATTTATCTTCAGGATGCCTTAACAGATCTGACCGTTCGACAATCATGGAAATCAGGAATCCAAAAAAGTGTAATTAATTAATAATTCTACTCTCTGATAGGGGAAATATGCATATAGTCAGAAGAAACTTCATTAAAGTGCCACCACTGGGGCCCATTGAGCTCCATAGCAAAACCATAAGGTTCCAGGAGCCCCATAGCAAAACCATAAGGTTCCAGGAGCCCCATAGAAAAACCATAGAGCCCCAGGAGCCCCATAGCAAAACCATACAGCCCCAGGAGTTCCATAGCAAATCCATGAGTCCCCAGGAGCCCCAAAGAAAAAAACATAAGGCCCCAGGAGCCCCATAGCAACATCATAAGGTTCCAGGAGCCCTGTGAGCCCCATAGCAAAACCATAACGCCCCAGGAGTCCTATAGCAAATCCATAAAGCCCCAGGAGTTCCATAGCAAATCCATGAGTCCCCAGGAGCCCCAAAGGAAAACCATAAGGCCCCCAGGAACCCCATAGCAAAACCATAACGCCCCAGGAGTCCTATAGCAAATCCATAAAGCCCCAGGAGTTCCATAGCAAATCCATGAGTCACCAGGAGCCCCAAAGGAAAACCATAAGGCCTCCAGGAACCCCATAGCAAAACCATAAAGCCCCTGGAGCCCTATAGCAAAACAATAAAGCCCCAGGAGCTCCACAGGAGCAGCGTGGCTATACCGCCGGCAAAGCGCAGCTGCAGCGTGCTTTGCAGGCGGTTTTAGCCCTTTTTTGGTCGCTAGCGGGGGTTAAAACCACCACGTTAGCGGCCGAATAACGCCGCTCCCGCCCCAGTGTGAAAGGGGCCTAAGGCCCCAGGAGCTCCATAGCAAAACCATAAGGCCCCATGAGCCCCATAGCAAAACTATGAGGTTCCAGGAGCCCCATAGCAAATCCATAAAGCCCCAGGAGCCCCATAATAAAACCATAAGGCCCCAAGAACCCCATAGAAAAACTATAAAGCCCCAGGAGTCCCATAGCAGATCCATATGTCCCCAGAAGCCCCAAAGCAATACCATAAGGCCCCCAGGAACCCCATAGCAAAACAATAAAGCCCCAGGAGCTCCATAGCAAGACCATAAAGCCCCAGAAGCCCCATAACAAAACCATAAAGCCCCAGGAGCTCCATAGCAAGACCATAAAGCCCCAGAAGCCCCATAACAAAACCATAAAGCCCCAGGAGCCCTATAGCAAAGTCATAAGGCTCCAGAAACCCCCATAGCAAAACCATAAGGCCCCATAGCCAAACCATAAGACCCCAGGAGGCCAGCCTGAAACCCCCAGCAAATCCATGACTTCCCAGCAGACCCATAGCAAAACCATAAGGCCCCCAGGAGCCCCATAGCAAAACCATAAGACCCCAAAGCCCCATAGCAAAACCATAAAGCCGCAGGAGCCCCATAGCAAAACCATAAGGCCCCAGGAGCCCCTTGGTAAAACCATAAGGATTCCAAATCGCAGCAGAACATGTGACCCATGTTTGGATGCCATTATTATTTAATGGCACTTCAAATGCGGAGCAATTCGGCTGCGCAATTGTTGCACGACAGAATCTCATGGCAATCTTGGCAAAATGCATGCTTAAAAAATTGCTGATCTTCTCACCCCAAAAAGGAGCAAGAGCTTTATTTGGGTGACAAATGCTCATAGGGCAGCCCATTGAAGTGAATGCGCTGTCCTATGTGTGTCACGCATTCCCAAATCGCTTGTTCCCGCTGCGTGAGATCTGAACGGGGTCCTGAAGTAGATGTAAACCCTAACTGTTTGCTAAAGAAAGATTTTACGAAGGATGGAGGGACCAGGGAAATATAAACAGATTAAATCTGAAGTTTTTGGAAGAATTAATCTGGCCCCTTCCATACATATAGGGGGGGGGTCAACCCCGAGGCACAGATTTTGGACAGTGGCGCAATTCCTTGCAGTTCGGAGCATTTGACATTCAGACAATCTGTGGGACTGGTGGTCCTCTGCCAAAGCGTTTCACAAAGAGTCCTTTCTGCTACAGCAGATTCCAGAGACGGATTGGACGCTGAGTGGAGGGACCCCTCCGGGTCTGACATTGAGAGAGGTCACACCAACTGCACCCCGGGGCCATGGGGTGAGCAGATAATGCTCCGCGGGGTCATGGGAAAGAGGCACCAGGAGGGGTTCAGGGACCAAGGCTTGGTGTTTTATGGACAGCTGCCGAAAAAACATTACAGACTGCGTGAAAGTTTTTATGCACGCATCGCCATGACAACATTTCACCGCCCATAAAGATGGCATTGTCTTATTTACAACAGCCATACTGTACTGGTGCCAATCTAGTATTATTAAGACATAATGCATAACTGGCTTCCATGAAAAACGATATGGGGGCCAATCTGGAATCACAGTTTCCGGGTCCAAATGTACCCCATTAGTCCTGAGTTGCCATATCTGGTGTCCATTCTCACTATCCCTGCATGGATTTCCCAGGGCTGTACACCCGCTGTGCCCATTATGAGGGGTTCTCACCATCCCTGCACTGAGTTCCCAGGTCTGTACACCCGCTGTGCCCATTATGAGGGGTTCCCACCATCCCTGTGCTGAGTTTCCAGGTCTGTACACCCGCTGTGCCCATTATGAGGGGTTCCCACCATCCCTGTGCTGAGTTCCCGGGTCTGTACACCCGCTGTGCCCATTATGAGGGGTTCCCACCATCCCTGTGCTGAGTTCACGGGTCTGTACACCCGCTGTGCCCATTATGAGGGGTTCCCACCATCCCTGTGCTGAGTTTCCAGGTCTGCACACCCGCTGTGCCCATTATGAGGGGTTCCCACCTTCCCTGTGCTGAGTTCCCGGGTCTGTACACCTGCTGTGCCCATTATGAGGGGTTCCCACCATCCCTGTGCTGAGTTCCCGGGTCTGTACACCCGCTGTGCCCATTATGAGGGGTTCCCACCATCCCTGTGCTGAGTTCCCGGGTCTGTACACCCGCTGTGCCCATTATGAGGGGTTCCCACCATCCCTGTGCTGAGTTCCCGGGTCTGTACACCCGCTGTGCCCATTATGAGGGGTTCCCACCATCCCTGTGCTGAGTTCCCGGGTCTGTACACCCGCTGTGCCCATTATGAGGGGTTCCCACCATCCCTGTGCTGAGTTCCCGGTCTGTACACCCGCTGTGCCCATTATGAGGGGTTCCCACCATCCCTGTGCTGAGTTCCCGGGTCTGTACACCCGCTGTGCCCATTATGAGGGGTTCCCACCATCCCTGTGCTGAGTTCCCGGGTCTGTACACCCGCTGTGCCCATTATGAGGGGTTCCCACCATCCCTGTGCTGAGTTCCCGGGTCTGTACACCCGCTGTGCCCAGTATGAGGGGATCTCACCATCCTTGCACCGATCTACTATCTGTCTATAAATCTATGTATAGTATATCTGGGGTTCTTGCAGCCTCAGTGTGGATATTTGCACCTTGCAGCGTTGAGCCTCCCGCGGGCCCCGAGCAGGGCGGAGGCCCCACAGCAGAGAAATGAGGTTAATGAGAGTGCAGACAGGAGGTTAGGACTTCTATGTCTGCAGCCTCACAGCCTGGACACATCTGTAATAACAATTTAGCCGGCAGTGATCTTGGCCGCTTCCCCTCGCCTCTACCCGATTGGTCGGATTTAATCGGATTTAATTAGGACCCGTCTCGGTGTTCTCGGGCAATTAGAGGCAGACACAATATATCAGAGGGAACAGAGACAGAAAACCCAATTATGAGGGATCTGATCTGAATGCAGATATGTCACAGAGGTGGCGGAGCCTCACTAGTAGACTTGGGAAGGGTTAAAGCCTCTGCTTTATCTAGAGAGCAGCCAAAACATGGCAGAGGCTTTAACCCTTCCCCAGTCTACTGTTTGGGGTGTCTACATTTCCTTCACTTCCTGTCCTGGTGACCCAACAGGGAATGGAGATAAATCTCCCCAGTGGGGACACAGACCTGGCAAAAGCTCTAACCCTTCCCCAGTCTACTGTTTGGGGTGCTTACATTTCCTTCACTTCCTGTCCTGGTGACACGGCAGGGAATGGAGATAAATCTCCCCGGTGGGGACACAGGACTGGCAGAGGCTCTAACCCTTTCCCAGTCTACTGTTTGGGGTGCTTAAATTCCCTTCACTTCCTGTCCTGGTGACCCAACAGGGAATGGAGACAAATCTCCCCGGTGGGGACACAGACCTGTCAGAGGCTCTAACACTTCCCCAGTCTACTGTTTGGGGTGCTTACATTTCCTTCACTTCCTGTCTCGGTGACCCAGCAGGGAATGGAGATCAATCTCCCCAGTGGGCACACAGACCTGTCAGAGGCTCTAACCCTTCCCCAGTCTACTGTTTGGGGTGCCTACATTTCCTTCACTTCCTGTCTTGGTGACACAGCAATGAATGGAGACAAATCTCCCCAGTGGGGACACAGACCTGGCAAAAGCTCTAACCCTTCCCCAGTCTACTGTTTGGGGTGCCTACATTTCCTTCACTTCCTGTCTTGGTGACACAGCAATGAATGGAGATCAATCTCCCCAGTGGGGACACAGACCTGGCAAAAGCTCTAACCCTTCCCCAGTCTACTGTTTGGGGTGCCTACATTTCCTTCACTTCCTGTCTTGGTGACACAGCAATGAATGGAGACAAATCTCCCCAGTGGGGACACAGACCTGGCAAAAGCTCTAACCCTTCCCCAGTCTACTGTTTGGGGTGCCTATATTTCCTTCACTTCCTGTCCTGGTGACACGGCAAGGAATGGAGATAAATCTCCCCAGTGGGGACACAGACCTGGCAGAGGCTCTAACCCTTTCCCATGCTACTTTTTGTGGTGCTTACATTTCCTTCACTTCCCATCCCTGTGACACAGCATGGAATGGAGACAAATCTCCCCAGTGGGGACACAGACCTGGCAGAGGCTCTAACCCTTCCCCAGTCTACTGTTTGGTGTGCTTACATTTCCTTCACTTCCTGTCCTGGTGACACGGCAAGGAATGGAGATAAATCTCCCCGGTGGGGACACAGGACTGGCAGAGGCTCTAACCCTTCCCCAGTCTACTTTTTGGGGTGCTTATATTTCTTTCACTTCCTGTCCTGGTGACACGGCAAGGAATGGAGATAAATCTCCCCGGTGGGGACACAGACCTGTCAGAGGCTCTAAATTTTCCTGGTTCCTGTCTTTGTGACACATCAGGAAGTGAAGTTAGAGAGACCCTGTTATCAGATCTCTGATGAGTGCCGCCATCTTTGATGTGACATCAGCAGCCCCAGCAAACTCAGAGTTGTCACTCAAGTGATACTCTGTAGTGTTTCCCTTTTACCTTTCCCCGGAAGCTACATAAATGTTATGTAAGGAGGTGACAGAGGGGTAGAGGAGCTGGGCCAGCACAGGCAGTGTTTAGACCCACGCAGAAAAGGGCTGACATACAAGAAAGGAGGGAATTGATTCTTTCTGGAGAAGTCACATTTTCTCAGTAAGTTCACCGGCACCGAGGCAAGCCAATAAAAAAAAAGAATTTATGGCAAGGAATAAACTTCAAAGAAGTATTTAAATTCTTGCTTCGTCTGTGCTTTTACCTGCACGTTTTTAAAGCCGACCTTTACTCACATTCAGCCAATCATGTCGCGTTATTGGGCCACAGTGTCATTGGCTGCTGTGCCAGCAACCTAGCAACCAATGATACACAGCTGCACAGTGCCATTGGTTGTCAGGATGCTGGTGGCTGGGCCACAGGGTCATTGGTTGCTATGGCAGCAACATAGCAACCAATGATACACAGCTGCACAGTTCCATTGGTTGTTAGGATGCTGGTGGCTGGGCCACAGAGTCATTGGTTGCTATGGCAGCAACATAGCAACCAATGATACACAGCTGCACAGTTCCATTGGTTGTTAGGATGCTGGTGGCTGGGCCACAGAGTCATTGGTTGCTATGGCAGCAACCTAGCAACCAATGATACACAGCTGCACAGTGCCATTGGTTGTCAAGGTGCCGGCGGCTGGGCTTCCGTGTCATTGGTTTTTGTGCCAGCATCCTAGCAACCAATGAAACACAGCTGAACAGCACCATCGGTTGTTAGGATGCTAGCGGCTGGGACAATGTTATTGGTTGCTGTGCCAGCGTCCTAGCAACCAAAGGGATAGGGGTGGCAGAAATGCCCTCCAAAAAAAGCAGTTGACCTAGGCACGCTCCAGCAGTGTTGTGGTAGTAGTATCTGGAGAGAAGTACGTGGCTGCGGCAGAGGCCTCAGGAATGTGATCTGAACTTTTACGGCTGAGTTAATGAGATCTGTTTTTAGTAGTCGGAGCTGAATAGGTCACCCCATCTGCTGGCCCTGCCAGGGAATGCGGGGAGAGGAATGTTCAGCATCCCGGGCCAAGCCAGGGGCTGAGAACAGAAATCCTGACTCCCAGCAATTCATCTTCTGCGGGGAACATAAATCTCCCGAGCTCAGCATACCCGGGCGGCAATCATACCCCACAGAGTGCCAGGCCGCAGGCCTCCTTCGTCCAGAGCAGTCTATGCACCATCGCCGCATCAAACCTCAACCAACATGGACCACCGTCCCTACCGAATCTACGACCACCGTCCCTACCGAATCTACGACCACCGTCCCTACCGAATCTACGACCACAGTCCCTACCGAATCTACGACCACCGTCCCTACCGAATCTACGACCACCGTCCCTACCAAATCTACGACCACCGTCCCTACCAAATCTACGACCACCGTCCCTACCGAATCTACGACCACCATCCCTACCAAATCTACGACCACCGCCCCTACCGAATCTACGACCACCGTCCCTACCGAATCTACGACCACCGTCCCTACCGAATCTACGACCACCGTCCCTACCGAATCTACGACCACCGCCCCTACCGAATCTACGACCGCCGTCCCTACCTAATCTACGACGCCGTCCCGACCTAATCTACGACCGCCGTCCCTACCAAATCTACGACCGCCGTCAGTACCGAATCTACGACCACCGTCCCTACCGAATCTACGACCACCGTCCCTACCGAATCTACGACCACCATCCTTACCGAATCTACGACCACCGTCCCTACCAAATCTACGACCACCATCCCTACCAAATCTACGACCACCGTCCCTACCGAATCTACCACCACCGTCCCTACCTAATCTACGACCACCGTCCCTACCTAATCTACGACCACCGTCCCTACCGAATCTACAACCACCGTCCCTACCGAATCTACGACCACCGTCCCTACCGAATCTACGACCACCGTCCCTACCGAATCTACGACCACCGTCCCTACCGAATCTACGACCACCATCCCTACCAAATCTACGACCACCATCCCTACCAAATCTACGACCACCGCCCCTACCGAATCTACGACCACCGTCCCTACCGAATCTACAACCACTGTCAGTACCGACTCTACAACCACCGTCCCTACCTAATCTACGACCACCGTCCCTACCTAATCTACGACCACCGTCCCTACCGAATCTACGACCACCGTCCCTACCTAATCTACAACCACCGTCCCTACCTAATCTACGACCACCGTCCCTACCGAATCTACGACCACCGTCCCTACTGAATCTACGACCACCGTCTCTACCGAATCTACGACCACCGTCCCTACCGAATCTACGACCACCGTCCCTACCGAATCTACGACCACCGTCCCTACCGAATCTACGACCACCGTCCCTACCGAATCTACGACCACCGTCCCTACCTAATCTACGACCACCTTCCCTACCTAATCTACAACCACCGTCCCTACCTAATCTACGACCACCGTCCCTACCGAATCTACGACCACCGTCCCTACCGAATCTACGACCACCGTCCCTACCGAATCTACGACCACCGTCCCTACCGAATCTACGACCACCGTCCCTACCTAATCTACGACCACCTTCCCTACCTAATCTACGACCACCGTCCCTACCGAATCTACGACCACCGTCCCTACCGAATCTACGACCACCATCCTTACCGAATCTACGACCACCATCCTTACCGAATCTACGACCACCGTCCCTACCAAATTTACGACCACCATCCCTACCAAATCTACGACCACCGTCCCTACCGAATCTACGACCACCGTCCCTACCGAATCTACGACCACCGTCCTTTACCGAATCTACCACCACCGTCCCTACCTAATCTACGACCACCGTCCCTACCTAATCTACAACCACCGTCCCTACCGAATTTATGACCACCGTCCCTACCGAATCTACGACCACCGTCCCTCCCGAATCTACGACCACCGTCCCTACCGAATCTACGACCACCGTCCCTACCTAATCTACGACCACCGTCCCTCCCGAATCTACGACCACCGTCCCTCCCGAACCTACGACCACCGTCCCTACCGAATCAACGGCCACCGTCCCTACCGAATCTACGACCACCGTCCCTACCGAATCTACGACCACCGTCCTTTACCGAATCTACCACCACCGTCCCTACCTAATCTACGACCACCGTCCCTACCTAATCTACAACCACCGTCCCTACCAAATTTATGACCACCGTCCCTACCGAATCTACGACCACCGTCCCTCCCGAATCTACGACCACCGTCCCTACCGAATCTACGACCACCGTCCCTACCTAATCTACGACCACCGTCCCTCCCGAATCTACGACCACCGTCCCTCCCGAACCTACGACCACCGTCCCTACCGAATCAACGGCCACCGTCCCTACCGAATCTACGACCACCGTCCCTACCGAATCTACGACCACCGTCCCTACCGAATCTACGACCACCGTCCCTCCGGAATCTACGACCACCGTCCCTCCCGAACCTACGACCCCCGTCCCTACCGAATCAACGACCACCGTCCCTACCGAATCTACGACCACCGTCCCTACCTAATCTACGACCACCATCCCCACCGAATCTACAACCACTGTCCCTACCGAATCTACGACCACCATCCCCACCGAATCTACAACCACCGTCCCTACCGAATCTATGACCAAAGTTCCTACCGAATCTACGATTACTGTCCCTACCGAATCTACGACCACCGTCCCTACCGAATCTACACCGAATCCACCAGACGATTCCCAAAAGAGGGAACGCCCAGGAGTACAGTGGGCAATCCATTGCTGGATTCGTTGTACCTGGGGCCCCGGGCAGGGTGAAATCCATGGGGCCCCCCACTAGGTACAGGGGATCATGTGTAACGTTGGTGCAATGGTGCCTGTGATTTGCGCTTCTAAGTGACTATGATTGATTGATTGTCTAAGGCAGTGGTCTCCAAACTGCGGTCCAGGGGCCAGATGTGGCCCTTTGCTTGCCTTTATCTGGCCCCTGGGGCTCTATTCCACCCCTTACTTAGATGTGAGAAGGTGGAAGCGCTCACACACCTGTGTTCATTCCCCCTACTGGCACCATAAATGGGGCACTATCCCTCCCATTAAACCAATGATGGGGCACTGATGCTGGGGTATTTTCTACTCCCAATGGCCACAGTCTGGCCCCCCTAAAGCCTGAAGGATAGTAAACTGGCCCCTTGCTAGTTTGGAGGCCCCCGGTCTAAAGCTACCTGCTGAGGCGCAGTGCGTTAAAGTATGCGCATTTTTGCGCACGTTAATGTGCGCTGCGTTAGGCAACTTATTTGGTCTGGCATGCACCTCAGTGGTCTAGAACCTGCACCCAGGGCTTTGGATAAGGGGGTACCACCAGCCCTCCTGAACAGGGCCCAGGCCAGTGGGGGGCCCAGGCAGCAGGGTGATCGGCATGGCTGTGGGGGGGGGGGGGGGTTGCAATTGCTGGAACTGACCCTCACTGCCGGCTTTTAGCTGCTGCAGAGACAGCCATATGGGGGATTGGGGATTGGTTCCAGTAATTGCCCTCCACTGCACCAATCACCCTCCCTGCCCACATCCAATTCACCTTGGTGATTAGAGAGCTCTAGTGTTGACTATAGGAAAGGGGGCATTTTGGACCTCTGCAGTGAGACCACTGTTTCTACACAGAGAGGTTTCTTTGCAGCATGCTTGCAGGGGACAATCCCCCTGTTAAGTCAGAGCTAGAGCTCTCCAATCAGTAAAGCATGCGCCCCCTGCTGATTATTTGGACCTCTGCAGGAAGCAGGAACTCCTAATCTGCATACTTAGTCAGAAACCTAAAGCTGGCCAAAAACCCTAAAGCTGGCCATACACTATACAATCTCTGTACAATCTCCTTCATGTTTAGGGATCTGATTATAAATTGTTGGATGAATATGACAAGCAGTCGCTCATTCTTGATACATTTTGACCATATTTTTGCTTAATAGAGTCATTTCTTATAGTGGTCAGCGCCACCTAGTGGCCAAAATGCGGTATTTTTTTCAGAATGAGATATTTCAGGAAAAGTACCACATTATGGCCACTAGATGGGGCTGACGATCATAGGAAATCACTACATGAAGCAAAATACAATCACTGGGCGAATGCTTGACCCATTCATCCAACAAATTATCAATGGTGTATGGTCAGCCTCAGAAGGCCAGGGGATCAGCGTAACTTGCAAGCAATGGGCATCTTTTATCAGTGGGTTTGGGAACGGACGGGTCACATCTGCTGGCGGGAGTGGAAATCCCCTTTAAGTGTTTTTGTTCTGCAGTAAAAAGGCCTCCAGCGGATTCATCAAACAGCCTATTATGGAATCGCTGCCAAGCGTTCTGTACGGTTGGCGATAAGAAGATAAACGCAGCGGCTTTGTGTTTAGATAACGGTAAGCAGAATCATAGATCTCACAAGACGTGTGCATAGCGAGATCGCTTTATTCCCAGCCTTCCATACACTGAACATTCGAACACAATGACCTCAGCGTAAAGGGGGGCGAATACGGGAACATTCACCGGTATGGGGAATGATTGCAAGAAACCAGTGACCCCCCCCCCCCCAAATCTCCCCTGTGCACCTTACATGAAACTGTGACAGAAACCAGAGGACGGTGTCAGTAGAGCAGAGGACGGTGTCAGTAGGGCAGTGGAAGGTGTCAGTAGGGCAGTGGACGGTGTCAGTAGAGCAGAGGACGGTGTCAGTTGGGCAGAGGACGGTGTCAGTAAAGCAGTGGACGGTGTCAGTAGAGCAGAGGACGGTGTCAGTAGAGCAATGGATGGTGTCAGTAGGGCAGAGGACGGTGTCAGTAGAGCAATGGATGGTGTCAGCAGTGGACGGTGTCAGTAGGGCAGAGGACGGTGTCAGTAGAGCAATGGATGGTGTCAGTAGGGCAGTGGATGGTGTCAGTAGAGCAGTGGACGGTGTCAGTGGGGCAGTGGACGGTGTCAGTAGAGCAGAGGACGGTGTCAGTAGAGCAGTGGACGGTGTTAGTAGGGCAGAGGACGGTGTCAGTAGGGCAGAGGACGGTGTCAGTAGAGCAGAGGACGGTGTCAGTAGAGCAGAGGACGGTGTCAGTAGGGCAGAGGACGGTGTCAGTAGAGCAGTGGACGGTGTCAGTAGAGCAGAGGACGGTGTCAGTAGAGCAGTGGACGGTGTTAGTAGGGCAGAGGACGGTGTCAGTAGGGCAATGGATGGTGTCAGTAGGGCAGTGGATGGTGTCAGTAGAGCAGTGGACGGTGTCAGTAGGGCAGAGGACGGTGTCAGTAGAGCAGAGGACGGTGTCAGTAGGGCAGAGGACGGTGTCAGTAGGGCAGTGGACGGTGTCAGTAGGGCAGAGGACGGTGTCAGTAGAGCAGTGGACGGTGTCAGTAGGGCAGAGGACGGTGTCAGTAGAGCAGAGGACGGTGTCAGTAGAGCAGTGGACGGTGTCAGTAGGGCAGAGGACGGTGTCAGTAGGGCAGAGGACGGTGTCAGTAGGGCAGAGGACGGTGTCAGTAGAGCAGAGGACGGTGTCAGTAGGGCAGAGGACGGTGTCAGTAGCGCAGTGGATGGTGTCAGCAGAGGACGGTGTCAGTAGGGCAGAGGACGGTGTCAGTAGAGCAGAGGACGGTGTCAGTAGGGCAGAGGACGGTGTCAGTAGAGCAGAGGACGGTGTCAGTAGCGCAGTGGATGGTGTCAGTAGAGCAGAGGACGGTGTCAGTAGAGCAGAGGACGTTGTCAGTAGAGCAGAGGACGGTGTCAGTAGGGCAGAGGACGGTGTCAGTAGAGCAGAGGACGGTGTCAGTAGGGCAGAGGACGGTGTCAGTAGGGCAGAGGACGGTGTCAGTAGGGCAGAGGACGGTGTCAGTAGAGCAGAGGACGGTGTCAGTAGGGCAGTAAATGGTGTCAGTAGTTTTTATTATTATTATAAATTTTTTAATTATTTATTTTTTTACAATTTTCTTTTTTTTTTTTACAATATTATTATTTTTTAAACATTTCTAGGAGCCCAGTTGGGGGGCTTTGGTGAAATATTAAAGGTCTAAACAGAGTGAAAGGACTGAGGACAGAGCTTCCCCGGTCCCTTTTTCTGCAGCCTCAGCTGCACCGCACAGTGAAGGAATGGGAAGTGCTCTGTGCTGAGCGGCATCAGAGCGATCGGTATAGATCCCTCGCCGTGTTCATTCATTCATCCTAAATCATCCCCTGCAGCAGCAGCAGCGGGCAGGAGAGGAGAGGAGGGAAGCTGGCAGCACTGGGAGGGGGGGGGGGGGGGGGCCAAGAGACACCAGGAAACAGGGAGAAATCAGCAGTGCACAGGGTGATTAGGGTGTGCCCAGGCACACCCGGCAAACCCTGTGCGCATGCCTATGAGTGGGACGCAGTGGTGGTAAAAACCAGTGACCACCTCAAAAACACTCTTCACAACGTTTCGGATATTAACATGAACTGGTTGGAAAAAAAAAAAATACTTTGACCCCCTCCCCCCAAGCAATATTATTCCTGCACCCATTATAGTAAGATCTGGTGGTATGAAACAAGAGTGCCCCCCCCCCCCCCCGAAATGCTTCTCCCTTCCTGTAGCAGACTGATGAAGGCAGGAAATGAGGGGAAAATCTCAAAGTCAGCAATAAAAACCTGGCAGGGGTTGCGCCCCTCCCCCGCCCTGCCTATAACTTTGATGCGATGATGTTATGGGGCCATTTGGGTGTTGTGTGTGGCGGCCGTTCTTCTTTAATGTTTATGTGGAGTACATTGATGTGTGCAGATGGAATGATCATTTGATGTGTGCGGAGCCCCCCCCCCTCCCGGCCAGCTTGGAGCGATCAGCTGCTGTAGTATCCTGTGTCTGTCTTGGCTCGGCTCCCATGTACAGTACAGAACCTTTACACAGGAACATAACTATAGTGGTCTTTGGGGACGGCTCCGCCCGGCTCCGCACACCCCTTGGAATGCTGTTTACACTCCAGGAGCGGGTTACGAGTTAAAGGGGCATTTGATGGGTGTGCCCCGGCCCATCGCCGCAGCCCTGCAGACTGTCAGAGGATTGGGAATAAAGTGGGACGACACCCAAAGGGCATGAAAGAACGATGCGACCTCCATCGCCCCCCCAGAGGACAGACATGGCGGATCGAGGCAGATCCTCTAACCCAGTGGACTCCAAACAGCGGTTCGGGGGCCAGATGTGGCCCTTTGTATGTTTTTATCCGGCCCTTGGGGGACTATTTCCTCCACTGATACCAAAAAAGGGGCCATAATCCCCCCCCCCCCCCCACTGACACCAATCAAGGGGACGCCAATAAAGTTCCTCCCAATGACACCAACACAATGGGGGACAATTTCTACGAATAACACAACATTGGGGACCGATGACCCCAATGATAAGGCACAATTCCCCTCAATGACACCAATGATGGGGCACAATTCCTCCCACTGACACCAATGATGGGGCACTATTCCTCCCACTGACACCAATGATTGGACACTATTCCTCCCACTGACACCAATGATGGGACACTATTCCTCCCACTGACACCAATGATGGGACACTATTCCTCCCACTGACACCAATGATTGGACACTATTCCTCCCACTGACACCAATGATGGGACACTATTCCTCCCACTGACACCAATGATTGGACACTATTCCTCCCACTGACACCAATGATGGGACACTATTCCTCCCACTGACACCAATGATGGGACACTATTCCTTCCACTGATACCAATGATGGGGCACTATTCCTCCCACTGACACCAATGATGGGACACTATTCCTTCCACTGATACCAATGATGGGACACTATTCCTCCCACTGACACCAATGATGGGACACTATTCCTTCCACTGACACCAATGATGGGACACTATTCCTCACACTGATATCAATGATGGGACACTATTCCTCCAACTGACATCAATGATGGGGCACTATTCACCCCAATGGGCCATAATTACCCCCCACTGACACCAATGAAGTGGTACAGTTCCTCCCAATGATACCAACAATGGGGGACAATTTCTCCCAATGACACCAACATTGGGGACCGATGACCCCAATGATAAGGCACAATTCCTCTCAATGACACCAATGATGGGGCAAATTTCCCCTCAATGACACCAATGATGGGGCACAATTCCTCCCACTGACACCAATGATGGGACACTATTTCTCCCACTGACACCAACGATGGGGCACAATTCCCCTCAATGACACCAATGATGGGGCACTATTCCTCCCAGTGACACCAAAGATGGGGCACTATTCCTCCCACTGACACCAATGATGGGACACTATCCCTCCCACTGACACCAATGATGGAGCACTATTCCTCCCACTGACACCAATGATGGGGCACTATTCCCCCCAATGGGCCATAATTCCCCCCCACTGACACCAATGAAGTGGTACAGTTCCTCCCAATGATACCAACAATGGGGGACAATTTCTCCCAATGACACCAACATTGGGGACCGATGACACCAATGATAAAGCACAATTCCCCTTAATGACACAAATGATGGGGCACTATTCCTCCCAATGACACCAATGATAGGGCACAATTCTTCCCAATGACACCAAAGATGGGGCATTGTTTTTTTCAACTGACTCCCAATGGCCACAGTCCAGCCCCCCTAAAGTCTGAAGGACCTTCAACTTGCCCTTAGTATATAAAGTTTGGAGACTCCTGCTCTAACCCACAGGTGTCCAAGTGGCGTCCTTCCAGCTGTTGTGCAACTACAAGTCCCCATGAGGCTTTGCAAGGCTGACAGTTACAAGCATGACTCCCACAGGTCGTTCCTCCTGGGTGTGGTCATGCCTGAGAGCCCCATGGCCACATCCAGGAGGAACGAGTGAGTGCGACCCCGGTATATAGCTTAGTGTGCCGATCAGGCTCGTTCCGGTATGGAGTATGTGTGTACACCCCCAATGTGTTCTGCTCCGCCCACCCCGGAGCTTAATCATGGGGATGCATCCCCATGATTAAGCTCCGGGGGCGGAGCGAAGTGAGTTGGGGGCATGGCCTGGTTGGAGTTCAGGCTGAGGTTGTCACTCTCATCACCATTGTAGGACTGCATGGATGTGCGGCATTGGGGAATTACCTCTTTCTTCTCCCTTGGGGAACGATTGAGTGGTTGGGTTAGAGCCGAGGTCTCCAAACTTTCTAAACAATGGGCCAGTTTACTGTCCTTCAGACTTCAGGGGGGCTGGACTGTGCCCAGTGGTGATAGAAAATGCCCCATCTTTCAGTGGGAGGAATAGTGCCCCATTGTTGGTGTCAGTGGGAGGAATAGTGCCCCATTGTTGGTGTCAGTGGGAGGAATAGTGCCCCGTTGTTGGTGTCAGTGGGAGGAATAGTGCCCCATCATTCGTGTCAGTTGGAGGAATAATGCCTCAAGGGCCAGATAAAGTTAAGCAAAGGGCCAAATGTGGCCCCAGTTTGGGGACCACTGGGTTAGCCAACCACTCAATCGTTCCTCCTGGGTGTGGCCATGTGGCTGTCGGGCATGACCACACCCAGGAGGAACGACTGAGTGGTTGGGTAAGACGCTAAAAGTCCCATAATGCCTCTGGGAGTCATGCTTGTAACTGTCAGCCTTTCAATGCCTCATGGGACTTGTAGTTCCGCAACAGCTGGAGGGCCACAGGTTGAGCACCCACGCTCTAACCCAGTGGTCTCCACCCTGCAGTCCTGGGGCCAGATGCGGTCCTTTGCTTAACTTTATCTGGCCCTTGAGGCATTATTCCTCCCACTGACACAAACGATGGGACATAATTCTTTCTTCTGACACCAACAATAGGGCACTATTCCTCCCACTGAGACCAACTATTTCTCCCCCTTATACCAAAGATGGGGCATTTTCTACTCTCACTGGGCACAGTCCAGCCCCCCTGAAGTCTGAAGGACAGTAAACTGGCCCATTGTTTAGAAAGTTTGGAGACCCCTTGCTCTAACCCAACCACTCAATCATTCCTCCTGGGTGTGGCCATGTGGCTGTCGGGTATGACTCCACCCAGGAGGAAAGATTGAGTGGTTGGGTTAGAGGTTCTGCTGTGAACACTACTCCATACTCTGTACTGTAAACAGGAGACAGTCTTAGTGACAGCCGGATTGGGTGAAAAAAGATGGCACTGCCCTCTGTAAACCAGCAAGGAACGGGTTAAAGCGGAGTTCCACCCAAAAATGGAACTTCCACTTTTTGTAATCATCCCTTCCCTCCGGTGTCACATTTGGCACCTTTCAGGGGGGAGGGGGGAGCAGATACCTGTCTAATCCAGGTATTGGCTCCCAGTTCCAGGCATTGATAGCCGCAGTATCCGCGGATATCCACGCCATGTCCGGCCCCTCCTCCGCCCCTCCTGTCTTATGGGAGACACACAGGTTGCAGAAGACAGCAGGGACCAGTGGGATCGCACAGCGCGACTTGCGCATGCGCAGTAGGGAACCAGGCTGTGATTCGTTTCCTGATTCCCTTACCGAAGATGCCAGCGCCTCCACCCAGGAGCCGAGGGAGAGATCGGCTTCGGGTGCCGACATCGCGGGCGCCCTGGACAGGTAAGTGTCCTTATTTTAAAAAAGTCAGCAGCTGCAGTATTTGTAGCTGCTGACTTTTAAAAAATAATACATTTGGTGGGACTCTGCTTTAAGGCTGCACTGATGGGCAATGATGAGGTGGCACTGGGGCCACCTATCAATGCCCATCAGTGCTGCCTATCAGTGCTGCCACTTCTCAGTGCACTTTAGTGCTGCCTATCAGAGCCCATCAGTGCCGCCTTTTAGAGCCCATCAGTGCCGCCTATCAGTGCTGCCTATCAATGCCACTTCTCAGTGCACTTTAGTGCCGCCTATCAGAGCCCATCAGTGTCGCCTATCAGTGCTGCCTATCAATGCCACTTCTCAGTGCACTTTAGTGCTACCTATCAGAGCCCATCAGTGCCGCCTCATCAGTGCCTATCAGAGCCCATCAGTGCCGCCTCATCAGCGTCTATCAGAGACCATCAGTGCCGCCTCATCAGTGCCTATCAGAGCCCATCAGTGCCGCCTCATCAGTGTCTATCAGAGCCCATCAGTGCCGCCTCATCAGTGCCTATCAGAGCCCATCAGTGCCGCCTCATCGGCGTCTATCATAGCCCATCAGTGCTGCCTCATCAGTGCCTATCAGAGCCCCTCAGTGCCGCCTCATCAGCGTCTATCAGAGTCCATCAGTGCCACCTCATCAGTGCCTATCAGAGCCCATCAGTGCCGCCTCTTCAGCGTCTATAAGAGCCCATCAGTGCCGCCTCATCAGTGCCTATCAGCGCCCATCAGTGCCGCCTCATCAGCGTCTATCAGAGCCCATCAGTGCCGCCTCATCAGCGTCTATAAGAGCCCATCAGTGCCGCCTCATCAGCACACATCAATGAAGTAGAAAAATTACCTGTTGGCAACATTTTATAGCAAACTATGAAAAACTATTATTTTTTTCAAAATTGTCGGTCTTTTTTCGTTTGTTTAGCAAAAACAAAACCGCAGAGGTGATTAAATACCACCAAAAGAAAGTTCTATTTGTGTGAGAAAAATGATAAAAACCTCCTATGTGTACAGCGTCACTTGCGTAATTGTCATTCACAGTGCGACAGCGCTGAAAGCCGAACATTGTCCTGGGCAGGAGGGGGATGAAGGTGGCCGGTATTGAAGGGGTTAAGGTGCACTGGATGGAACGAGACGTTCGGACGCAGATAGTGGCGCTTTTGTTCGGCCCGGCTCGGAGCGCGCTCCCATTCAGCCCAGTTCTGCTGCCTCATCGTTTTTCCCCGGGAATTTGCCGAGTCCCACACTGGGCGTGTTTCCTGCCCGTGGCCGATGGAATGCGAGTGTTTACTTCCAACGCTGCAGACGGATGTATAGGAAGTGTGTGTGTGAACGTGCGGCTCCTGCGCTCGCCGGGCCCGGAAAGGGTTAAAAACACGCGCACATTCCGGGAGGGGGCGGAGGCCCGGGGGGGGGGGGGGGGGTCGGCTCTTCCCATAAAAAATAAACTGGAGTGGTGACAATCTGCGCTAAAGATGATTCTCCGCCAAACAATCGCTGGTATAGAAAGTGAGCCTGTTTGGGGCGGGCGGGGGGGGGGGGGGGTTTAAAGGGACACGATCGCTGCGTCTGCTGCCCCCCCCCCCCCCCAAAATTATTCCAAAATCGTCAAAACTCGATGACATCTCTTTTGTTACATCGTTACATAGTAGGTGAGGTTGAAAAATGACACAAGTCCATCAAGCCAACTGTATTTTTAACCGCTTGCCTTCTGGGCACTTTTA
The DNA here is from genome assembly GCA_028564925.1 of Lithobates sylvaticus. NCBI lineage: Eukaryota > Metazoa > Chordata > Amphibia > Anura > Ranidae > Lithobates > Lithobates sylvaticus. The sequence continues at coordinate 196,350,752 of CM053037.1, read as the reverse complement.
CCCCCTCCCTGCCCAGGCCAGTTTTCAGCGATGTCGCACTTTGAATGACAATTGCGCGGTCATGTAACACTGTACACATATATGACATTTTTATCATTTTCTTCCCACAAATAGAACTTTCTTTTGGTGGAATTTAATCACCACTGGGGGGGGTTCATTTTTTGCTAAACAAACAAAAAAAAAGACCAACATTTTTGAGAAAAATTACTTTTTCATAGTTTGTTATAACATTTTGTATATAAGTAATTTTTCTCCTTAACTGATGAGGTCTGACAGGCTGCAGTGAAGGGCACTGATAGGCGGTACAGATAGGCAGCACTGATGGGCACTGATAGGCAGCACTGGTGGGCACTGATGAGGAGGCACTGATAGGCACTGATAGGTGGCACTGATGGGCTCTGACAGGCTACACTGAGGGGCACTAAGAGGTGGCACTGTTAGGCGGTACAGATAGGCAGCACTGGTGGGCACTGATAAGGAGGCGCTGATAGGTGGTATTGATGGGCTCTGACAGGCTGCACTGAAGGGCACTGATAGGCAGTACAGATAGGCAGCACTGGTGGGCACTGATAGGCAGCACTGGTGGGCACTGATGAGGAGGCACTGATAGGCACTGATAGGTGGCACTGATGGGCTCTGACAGGCAGCACTGAAGGACACTGATAGGCGTTACAGATAGGCAGCACTGGTGGGCACTGATAGGCAGCACTGGTGGGCACTGATGAGGTGGCACTGATGGGCTCTGACAGGCTGCACTGAAGGGCACTGATAGGCAGCACTGGTGGGTACTGATGAGAGGAGGCACTGATAGGTGGCACTGATGGGCTCTGATGGGCTCTGACAGGCTCCACTGAGGGGCACTAAGAGGTGGCACTGATAGGCGATACAGATAGGCAGCACTGGTCGGCACTGATAAGGAGGCGCTGATAGGTGGTACTGATGTACTCTGACAGGCTGCACTGAAGGGCACTGATAGGCAGCACTGGTGGGTACTGATGAGAGGAGGCACTGATAGGTGGCACTGATGGGCTCTGACAGGCAGCACTGAAGGGCACTGATAGGCGGCACTGATAGGCGGCATCATCTTTAGAAGAGGCTTCCTTCTGGGACGACAGCCATGCAGACCAATTCGATGCAGTGTGCGGCTCATGGTCTGAGCACTGACAGGCTGACCCCCCACCCCTACAACCTCTGCAGCAATGCTGGCAGCACTCATACGTCTATTTCCCAAAGACAACCTCTGGATATGACGCTGAGCACATGACCTCAACTCCTTTGGTGGACCATGGCGAGGCCTGTTCTGAGGGGAACCTGTCCTGTTATACCGCTGTATGGTCTTGGCCACCGTGCTGCAGCTCAGTTTCAGGGTCTTGGCAAGATTGCCGAGAGCGCGCGCCCTGCACGCCCCCGCACACCCTGCACGCTTCCCGCACAGTTACTGGCGGCTAACAGAAAGCTCCCGATGTCTACTTGCGAATTGCAAGCTTTATGATCGTGTGACAGACAATCACGGCGGTCACATGATCGGAAACCCCGCCTCCTGGCATCAGAAACCTCTTAAAGGGCCAGGAGGCGCCGACGCTAAGGGTTGAAGTGATATTAAAGGTTTGTTTTTTACTTACCTGGTCTGTGTAATGGTTTTGCAGAGAGCAGTCCTGATCCTCCTCTTCCCGGGTCCTGCCGGGGCTCCTCCCCCGTAACCCCCAATAGCAAGCTGCTTGCTTTCGGGGGGCACTGGTGCATGCTCGCTCCCGAGCCCAGCTCTATGCATCCATAAGACACATAGAGCGGTGGTTCAGCGCCCCCCCCCCCGCTCTCTCTTCATTGGCTTACTGGTTGTGGCTCCCGCTGCTGTCCTTATCAATGAGGAGAGGGAGTCCCGGGACAGTCACAAAACAAGGTCCAAAAAGACATGGATGAGCGAGTTTTGGGGGTGTCGCACTTTGAATGACAATTGCGCGGTCATGCTACACTGTACCCAAATGAAATTTTTATCATTTTTTTCCCATAAATAGAGATTTCTTTTGGTGGTATTTGATCACCTCTACGGTTTTTATTTTTTGCTAAACAAATCAAAAAAGACTGAATGTTTTTTTTGTTTCCGTTTCAAAACTTTGTAAATAAGTTTTCTCCTTCACTGATGGGCACTGATAAGGCGGCACTAATGGGCAGCGATGAGGTGGCACCAATGAAGTGGCACTGAGGTGGCATTGATGGGCACTGATACGTGGCACTGATAGGCGGCATTGAAAGGCGGCACGGATGGGCACTGATAGGTGGCACAAATTGGCACTGATAGCTGGCATGGATTGGCATGGATAGGCGGCATGGATGGGCATGGATAGGCGGCATGGATGGGCATGAATGGGCGGCACTGATAGGTGGCACGGATGGGCACTGATAGGTGGCACGGATGGGCACTGATAGTTGGCACAGATGGGCACTGATAGGTGGCATGGATGGGCACTGATAGGTGGCACAAATAGGCACTGATAGGCAGCATTTTTTTGTACTGATGGATGCCAATCAGTGCCAAACAATAATGCATGCCAATCAGTGATGCCCATTGTGGGCACTGATTGGCATCCATTGTGGGCACTGTGTGTCATCCCTGGTGGTCTAGGGTGGCATACCTTGTGATGGGCATCCCTGGTGGTCTGGTGGCGTACCTGGTGGTCCAGTGTGGGCATCCTGGGGGGGGGGGGGGGGGGGGCTGCGCTGATAATCGATCAGCACAGGCCCCCCCCTGTCAGAGGCGCAGCCGATCGGCTCTCCTCTACTCGCGTCTGACAGACGCGAGTGAGGAAAAAGCCGATTACCGGCTCTTCCTATTTACACTGTGATCAGCTGTGATTGGACACGGCTGATCACGTGGTAAAGAGTCTCCGTCGGAGACTCTTTTCCAAGATCGTAGTTGCGGGGGGTCAGACTGACCCCCCGCAAAAACGATCGCCGCGATGCGCGCCCCTCAAAATCCTGAGGACGTCATATGACGTTTTACAACCACTTTGCCGACGTCTTTTGACAATGGACGGGCGGCAAGTGGTTAAACATTCCCATAGACACCCTCCTAAACCTTGTGGACGGCCTTCCCAGAAGAGGTGAAGCTGTTATAGCTGCAAAGGGCCAACGCAATATTGAACCCTCCGGACTAAGACTGGGGTGTCATTAAAGGTCATGTGTGTGTAAAGGCCGGCGTCCCAATACTTTTGGTAATATTGTGTATTTTAGGATGAAGACACTTTGTAAATCATTATAATTCTTGTATTTATTATCCTATAACAGTAATGGGTTTACTATTTGTGCTTATTTTATATACTTTTCTTTGGACGGTGTCGGCTGGACATCTGTTCCGTAGTCACCGGATTGCTATTCCATGAGTAAATGTCATCTAGGTGTGTCCTTCACTTCCAAGAGCGCATCCAGGAACCGCGCCCAAAATGACGGAAGTCGTTTTTTTTCGAGAGAAGAGCAAAAAAAAAAAAAAAAAAAAAATGCGGGCCGGCCCCGGGGGAGCAGAAAGTATTCTCTTCCGCTCCGGACTTATTTCCGCCCCGGTTTCCAGCGAGGTCTCAGTGACCTTCTCTTCCAGCTCCGCGTCGGCTTTGTTTACCCAAAGCGCAAGGAGGCGGCTATTGAGAGGCCACTTCAGCAAAAGGCACGCCGCTTCCTGGCCGGGCCCCTCGATCCGCAGACAGTCATCTGTAAATAAAAGAACTCATAAATTTATAGATGTCCAACTTCTCCGCCCGTGGACAGACATGTGCACAATAGAAAAATTTGTTTATTTTCGTTTCTTTCGTTTCCGTTGATTCGTAATTTCGTAAGTCGTCGGTGTTCGTATTCGTAACGATTCGTATTTTCGTAAGAGTTAGTTTTTCGTTGATTCGTTTTTCCGTTAGTTTGATTTTCGTTTATTCGAAATTCGGACGCATTCGTACTTTCGTTAGATTGATTTTTTCGTACTTTCGTAACATTGTTTTCGTAGATTCGTAATCGGAGCATAATTCATAATTTTATGTAATGTGTATGCTATTATTACATTGTAAGAGACACAGAAAATTACGAATCGAAAAAAAAAAAGTTACGAATGTACCAATTTTTTCGTTCAATCCATTCGAAGCACGTTAAGCAGCGCCTTTGTAAGAGACACGGAAAATTACGAATCGAAAAAAAAAAAAAAGTTACGAATGTACTAATTTTTTCGTTCAATCCATTCGAAGCACGTTAAGCAGCGCCATTGTACGAGACACGGAAAATTGCGAATCGAAAAAAAAAAAAAGTTACGAAAGTACGAATTTTTTCGTTCAATCCATTCGAAACACGTTAAGCAGCGCCATTGTAAGAGACACGGAAAATTACGAATCGAAAAAAAAAAAAGTTACGAATGTACGAATTTTTTCGTTCATTTTGATTTTCGTTTTTCCTGTTTTCGTTTTTCGGATTTTCTTCTTTCGTAGTTTCGTTGTTTCTTATTTGGGTATTTCGGATTTTCGTTGTTTTTCATATTCGGACGCATTCGTATTTTCGTCGATTTAGTTACATTCGTACTTTCTTTAGATTGATTTCGTAGATTCGTAATCGGAGCATAATTCATAATTTTAAAATCTTAAAATGCTATTATTACATTTTAAGAGACACGGAAAATTACGAATCGAAAAAAAAAAGTTACAAATGTACAAATTTTTTCGTTCAATCCATTCGAAGCACTTTAAGCAGCGCCATTGTAAGAGACACGGAAAATTACCAATTCAACAAAAAAAAAAAAGTTACGAATGTACGAATTTTTTCGTTCATTTTGATTTTCGTTGTTCCTGTTTTCGTTTTTCGGATTTTTTTCTTTCGTCGTTTCGTTGTTTCTAATTTGGTTATTTCGGATTTTCGTTGTTTTTCCATATTCGTTTGTTTCGATAGTTCGTTATTCGTTAAAATTTTTAGCGAATCGTTCGTTCATTCGTACGATAACGAATGAACGAATATAACGAAAACGAAAAAAAAAAAAACGAAACGAATTGCACATGTCTACCCGTGGATTGGGCCGCCTATGTAGTTGGCAAATATTTAATTTTATATAGACTCCAAAGGAGCAGCAAATCCTAAACAACTGCCATGTTTTCTTCCAAAAATTTGATTCTTGTACTCACTGTAAAACGCTTCTCTTGAAGTACATTGAGGGACACAAGAAGTATTTTGGGCTATACTGCCATCTACAGGAGGATTGGACACTGGGAAAATAAATAAATAACTGTAGACCAGCCTAGGTGTCGGAGTCCAGGTCTGAACCTGCGACCTCTGCTGGGTCTGGCAGAATCTCTCTCTCTCCTGAGATGCTGGACAGCTCCCTGCCCGATTCCTTAGACAATCTTGCCTTGTGTCTTGTTTCTCTTGAACCCTTTGCTCCTCCCATGAATGTCCTGTTTAAGCCATGTCTTGGCACTTCCTGTTTGCCAGATTATTGTGCTCTCTTCAGCCAATATCTCGCTCTCATCACTCCTACCGTCGTCCTTTGCTACCACTCGTTACCGACTTTTGGCTTGTTGCTCGGGTAGCGGCCATAACCCCTTGGGGCGACCTTTGATTTTCTGGGCTTACCAATTACCTCCTCCTCCCTCGTCATTCGTTGTCTAGGGGTTCCCAGGGTTAGTACCCATTAACTTCAGAAGCCCAGGGGCGGACTGACCATTCGGCCACTCAGGCACTTCCCGAGGGCCCCCGGGTCACTAGGGGGCCCCATCAGGGTTGCCAGCCTCAGTAAAACCAGGGATAGTATGTAAAAATCTGTGTTTTTTTTACATCTGTTTCTGAAATGTCCCTTACCGACATCCTTTTGGTCTAAAAATCCACTTTACAGCCACTTTAACCTCTTGCGACCCATGCAGCGCATATGTGCGTCAGCAACGAGGGCGGGGCCTTAACGCCAACATGCCGCACATACTGTATGTGCCCTCGTGTGCCCTCGCCTCACACTCCCAGCACAGTGACCAAGCTGTCGTAGACACCTCCCGGCCTCTAGTACTGATCGGTTTGCTGGTGGGACTGGCTCTTGATCATGTGACCACTGTGACAGTCGATCACAGTAGCAGGAGGAATATCCATATGCCGCACAACCCCATAATAAGAGGATGAATGGAAGCCTTGGCCTGGGCCCAGGCCACACCCCCAACACGTTTTGCTCGAAGCTTAATCATATTGATGCATCCCTATGATTAAGCTCCAAGGGGCAGAGCGAAACGCGTTGGTCGGAGCCCAGGCCGAGGCTGCCATTCATCCTCTTACTACGGGTTTGTCACGATGTGCGGCATATGGATATTCCTCCTGCTACACTGAAGCTTGGAGCCGAGACGAGCTCCGTTCCTGGCCAGCACTCATAGAAAGTCAGCTATGGACCAATACCTCTATAGCCTGAGCGGCACAACACTTTTGCTGTTGGGTCACAGTCAATCACAGTGGTCGCACGATCAGGTAATCTTCCCCCCACCATGGGCACGCCATGTTAAAGGGATGCCAGGGCTGGGTGGGAAGGGGGTTGATACCACATATGAAGAAACCCTACAAGCAGGGGCGGACTGACCATTCGGCCACTCGGGCACTTCCCGAGGGCCCCCGGGCCACTAGGGGGCCCCATCAGGGTTGCCAGCCTCAGTAAAACCAGGGAGTCTTTGCAGCTTTGCCCAGTGCAGCCTTGCCCAGTGCCTTTGCATCCTTGCCCAGTGCAGCCTTGCCCAGTGCCTTTGCAGCCTTACCCAGTGTAGCCTTGCCCAGTGCCTTTGCAGCCTTGCCCAGTGCCTTTGCAGCCTTGCCCAGTGCAGCCTTGCCCAGTGCCTTTGCAGCCTTGCCCAGTGCCTTTGCAGCCTTGCCCAGTGCAGCTTGATTTAAAATTGGCGCAGAGTGGAGAGGACGAGCGCCACGTGACAACATACCGAAAGGCGCGTGTATTTTCGGCTAGTCTCGGCTCTTCTCGCAGTCCCGCCCACCTCCACTGATTGCGAGAGGAGCCGAGCGCCGACAACATACAGAAATCCGAGTTTGGCTAGTCTCGGCTCCGCTCGCAGTCAGGGGCGGGACTCCGAGAGGAGCCGAAAATAGCCGAACTTGGATTTCTTTATGTTGTCGGCGCTCGGCTCCTCTCGCAATCAGTGGAGGTGGGCGGGACTGCGAGAGGAGCCGAGACTAGCCGAAAATACACGCGGCTTTCGGTATGTTGTCACGCGGCGCTCGTCTTCTCCACTCGGCGCCGATTTTAAATCAAGGCTGCACTGGGCAAGGCTGCAAAGGCACTGGGCAAGGCTGCACTGGGCAAGGCTGCAAAGACACTGGGCAAGGCTGCACTGGGCAAGGCTGCAAAGGCACTGGGCAAGGCTGCACTGGGCAAGGCTGCAGATGGACACTGGACAAGGCTGCACTGGGCAAGGCTGCAAAGACACTGGGCAAGGCTGCATTGGGCAAGGCTGCAAAGGCACTGGGCAAGGCTGCACTGGGCAAGGCTGCAAAGGCACTGGGCAAGGCTGCACTGGGCAAGGCTGCAGATGGACACTGGACAAGGCTGCACTGGGCAAGGCTGCAAGGCTGCAAAGACACTGGGCAAGGCTGCACTGGGCAAGGCTGCAAAGGCACTGGACAAGGCTGCACTGGGCAAGGCTGCAAAGACACTGGGCAGGGCTGCATTGGGCAAGGCTGCAAAGACACTGGGCAAGGCTGCACTGGGCAAGGCTGCAGATGGACACTGGACAAGGCTGCAATGATGGGCATTTAAATGTAAGTTTTTTTCCTTAAACTTCCCTCCTAAAAGTTTTTTTTTCCTTAATATTCCCTCCTAAACTTGGGGCGCGTGTTATACGCCGATAAATACGATACATCTAAAGTCGATAATTTTACATCCCCTCCAAAAAAAATCAGCGGGAGATCGGCGGGGATCGGCGTATAACACGCACCCACGATTTTCCCCCTGATTTTAAGGGGAAGAAAGTGCATGTTATACGCCGATAAATACGGTAATTAAAGTCAAAAACCTTTTTTTGTGACTAGATTAGGGAAGTTTTAGAACTCCGGTAAGACTTTAAATGTTTGTCCACTTTAAGACAAACGATCTGTAGGGCAGCCAACATTTTTCCGTTATCAGTTTACTACAGGAACTGCAATGGAGGGAAAGTTCTGCCGTAAGAAACTCCGGGCAGTTGGGTTCCTCTTCTCCTGAACTGGGAACTGACTGACTTCATTCATAAAGGGGGTCTGTAGGACGTGTTAACAGTACGAGGTTTATCTGCATCCAACAGCTTCCGAAGTCTTCTCCCGGGAGGATGCTGACAGCTCCGCTCACATCCTGTACGACCACTCCCTGGGGGGTGAGGAGCGCTTTAACCTTATCTGCAGGAAGTGGCAAACCGTTTCTCGTGCGATTCCTTCAATTTCTGCTCCCCGACTTCTCTGAGTCAGCCGGGCACGAGCGGGTCATGTGACGAAGGGACGACTCCAGAACCAAGTTCTTAGAAAACGCCTGTTTTCGAAATGTCCTCCTCCCCAGAACTGAAAGATATGGGCTTTATGGGCTGTAGGCAGGGGGCGGACTGACAACTCATGGGGCCCCCGGGCAATAGGAGATTATGGGGCCCCCGGGCAATAGGAGATTATGGGGCCCCCGGGCAATAGGAGATTATGGGGCCCCCGGGCAATAGGAGATTATGGGGCCCCCGGGCAATAGGAGATTATGGGGCCCCCGGGCAATCAGAGATTATGGAGCCACACAGTATACACACACACAGTACACAATCACACAGTATACACAGACATGTACACACAGTATACACAGACATGTTTCTATTGGCTGAGAAGGTACTGGAGAGGTGGGGCAGCTATAATCTCGGGATTTTTAGACCAAAAGGATGTAAGGGTAAGGGACATTTCAAAGACAGATTTTTACATACTGTCCCTGCTTTTACTGAGGCTGGCAACCCTGATGGGGCGCCCTAGTGGCCCGGGGGCCCTCGGGAAGTGCCCGAGTGGCCCGAATGGTCAGTCCGCCCCTGCTTGTAGGGTTTCTTCATATCTGGTACCAACCCCCTTTCCCACCCAGCCCTGGCATCCCTTTAACATGGCGTGCCCATGGTGGGGGGAGGATGACCTGATCATGCGACCACTGCGATTGACTGTGACCCCAACAGCAAAAGTGTTGTGCCGCTCAGGCTATAGAGGTATTGGTCCACAGCTGACTTTCTATGAGTGCTGGCCAGGAACGGAGCTCGTCTCGGCTCCAAGCTTCAGCGTAGCAGGAGGAATGTCCATATGCCGCACATCGTGACAAGCCCCGTAGTAAGAGGATGAATGGCAGCCTCGGCCTGGGCTCCGACCAACGCGTTTCGCTCTGCCCCTTGGAGCTTAATCATAGGGATGCATCACTATGATTAAGCTTCGAACAAAACGCGTTGGGGGTGTGGCCTGGGACCAGGCCCGAGGGCTTCCATTCATCCTCTTATTATGGGTTTGTTATGATGTGCGGCATATGGATATTCCTCCTGCTACTGTGATTGACTGTCACAGTGGTCACATGATCAAGAGCCAGTCCCACCAGCAATCCGATCAGTACTAGAGGCCGGGAGGTGTCTATGACAGCTTGGTCACTGTGCTGGGAGTGTGAGGCGAGGGCACACGAGGGCACATACAGTAGGTGCGGCATGTTGGCGTTAAAGCTCCGCCCTCGTTGCTGACGTACATATGCGCTGCATGGGTCGCAAGAGGTTAAAGTGGCTGTTAACCCTTCCATGTCCCCAGGGAAGTGACTGGCCGCAGGAGGTACACAGAGAGGTAAAAAAAAAAGGTTCGCCATCGCTGCCCTACACCATAAAAATATGGAACATCAAAGCATGTAAAAGTCACATAATAAAAACAATATGGCGCTAAAAAATCCCAAATGTGCTCAATGAACTCCGACTGCAGTTCTGCACTGAAGAGAACATTTGTGTCCAGAGGAAAGCAGCCAATTTGCTGTGTGCAGATCCAGCCTACCCATAATCCCCGGCATTCCTCTGCTCAGCGCACAGGATAGAGTGTTACACTCGCAGTTCCTGTATACGGCGCGGCCCGTCCAACTGTGACCTCATCCCCGGCACAGCCAGAGCCCAAATCACTTTCCCATGTCCAGTACAATGACTGTCCCTGGACACCAGGAAAAGCTGGAGGAGCCGACTCTTCTCCAAAACAATCAGGAGGAGCCGACTCTTCTCCCACACAATCAGGAGGAGCCGACTCTTCTCCCACACAATCACTCTGAGCCCACATTTAATTTCTTCAAGAAATGGAGTCCTGAATCATACAACCTCATACAACTCTCCTCTCCTGAAATACTCTGCACTGCTGGAGGACTCTGCTCCTTCCTCTATAACTCTCCTCTCCTGAAATACTCTGCTCTGCTGGAGGACTCTGCTCCTTCCTCTATAACTCTCCGTTCCTGAAATACTCTTCTCTGCTGGAGGACTCTGCTCCTTCCTCTATAACTCTCCTCTCCTGAAACACTCTGCTCTGCTGGAGGACTCTGCTCCTTCCTCTATAACTCTCCTCTCCTGAAACACTCTGCTCTGCTGGAGGACTCTGTTCCTTCCTCTATAACTCTCCTCTCCTGAAAGTTCCACCTTTTAAAAATCCATGATCTGCAGTCAGTGATTTGCCTAGGCTGCGATGATGTCATCAGTCTGCTGCAATCAGGAGGAAGCATTTCCTCAGTCTCCTCCCCTCCAGAGATCAGATTGCAAAGTGAATCTTTGTACTGTGATCTCTGTGAGAGGTAATAAATACCTGGAGGTGTGACTGACACATTGCTGAGTGGGAGAGGTATTTATGATGAGAGGTTCTGCTTCACCAAATCTCTCCATCCCCCCTCATTTCACTTCCTCGTCCACACTGTCCGCACCTCCCCCATCACATGAGGGATCCAATCACTGCGTCTCACAAGATCAGCCCCCCCCCCCCATACTGACATATTCCGCATCGCTGACCGTGTAATTGGGTACAAAACGTTCTATGAACCCGACATCAACACTGATATATCATTTCCCAACAGAGTCCTCCCAGTCCTCCCAGTTCTCCCACCAAACCCACTGGGAACCGATCACCAATGTAAGGAGCACTCTTCCCACTGATCACCAATGTAAGGAGCATTCTTCTCACTGATCACCAATGTAAGCAGAGCCGATCCGCCCTATACGCGGACTACGCAAGCTGCGTAGGGCCCCGCCAATGTGCGGGGCCCCCAAGGGTGGATCGGCTCTTCTCAGAGACCCCTGGCGCCTGAAAAAAAAATGGATGCGGCGCCGACATTCAACTGCGCATGCGCCAGCACTGTTCGGACACGCTCAGCAATTTCCGGAAAGGCGGGCGCATGCACAGTGACACGATGGCGCAGAGTGGCGCCATTTTTTTTTTTAAAAAACCCGTCTTACGTCCCCTCTGACCTCCTGGGGCCCCATGCAGCCTCTGAGATCCTGTCGCCCCCGCAGCCTCTGACCTCCTGCCCCCCCCTCACAGCCTCTGACCTCCTGCCCACCCCCTCACAGCCTCTGACATCCTGCCCACCCCCCTGCAGCCTCTGACCTCCTGTCCCCCCCCCATCGCAGCCTCTGACCTCTCCCATCCCCCCCTCGCAGCCTCTGACCTCTCCCTTCCCCCCCCTCCCTTCCCCCCCTCGCAGCCTTTGACCTCTTGCCCCCCGCAGCCTCTGACCTCCTGTACCTCCCCTCCTCGCAGCATCTGACCTCCTGTCCCCCCCCTCACAGCCTCTGACCTCCTGTCAATCCCCCTCGCAGCCTCTGAGCTCCTGTCCCCCCTCGCAGCATCTGACCTCTCCTGTTGCCCCCCTCGCCCCGCAGCCTCTGACCTCTCCTGTTGCCTCCCCCCGCAGCCTCTGACCTCTCCTGTTGCCCCCCCCCCACAGCCTCTGAACTCTCCTGTTGTCCCATCCGCAGCCTCTGACCTCCCCTGTACCATCCGCAGCCTCTGCCCTCCCCTGTACCATCCGCAGCCTCTGCCCTCCCCTGTACCATCCGCAGCCTCTGACCTCCCCTGTACCATCCGCAGCCTCTGCCCTCCCCTGTACCATCCGCAGCCTCTGACCTCCCCTGTACCATCCGCAGCCTCTGATCTCCCCTGTACCATCCGCAGCCTCTGATCTCCCCTGTACCATCCGCAGCCTCTGACCTCCCCTGTACAATCCGCAGCCTCTGACCTCCCCTGTACCATCCGCAGCCTCTGACCTCCCCTGTAACATCCGCAGCCTCTGATCTCCCCTGTACCATCCGCAGCCTCTGACCTCTCCTGTATCATCCGCAGCCTCTGCCCTCTCCTGTACCATCCGCAGCCTCTGCCCTCCCCTGTACCATCCGCAGCCTCTGACCTCCCCTGTACCATCCGCAGCCTCTGACCTCCCCTGTACCATCCGCAGCCTCTGACCTCCCCTGTACCATCCGCAGCCTCTGACCTCCCCTTTACCATCCGCAGCCTCTGACCTCCCCTGTACCATCCGCAGCCTCTGACCTCCCCTGTACCATCCGCAGCCTCTGACCTCCCCTGTACCATCCGCAGCCTCTGACCTCTCCTGTACTATCCGCAGCCTCTGACCTCCCCTGTACCATCCGCAGCCTCTGACCTCCCCTGTACCATCCGCAGCCTCTGACCTCCCCTGTACCATCCGCAGCCTCTGACCTCCCCTGTACCATCCGCAGCCTCTGACCTCCCCTGTACCATTCGCAGCCTCTGACCTCCCCTGTACCATCCGCAGCCTCTGACCTCCCCTGTACCATCCGCAGCCTCTGACCTCCCCTGTACCATCCGCAGCCTCTGACCTCTCCTGTACTATCCGCAGCCTCTGAACTCTCCTGTACCATCCGCAGCCTCTGACCTCCCCTGTACCATCCGCAGCCTCTGACCTCCCCTGTACCATCAGCAGCCTCTGACCTCCCCTGTACCATCCGCAGCCTCTGACCTCCCTGTACCATCCGCAGCCTCTGACCTCTCCTGTACCATCCGCAGCCTCTGACCTCTCCTGTACCATCCGCAGCCTCTGACCTCTCCTGTACCATCCGCAGCCTCTGACCTCCCCTGTACCATCCGCAGCCTCTGACCTCTCCTGTACCATCCGCAGCCTCTGACCTCTCCTGTACCATCCGCAGCCTCTGACCTCTCCTGTACCATCCGCAGCCTCTGACCTCTCCTGTACCATCCGCAGCCTCTGACCTCCCCTGTACCATCCGCAGCCTCTGACCTCTCCTGTACCATCCGCAGCCTCTGACCTCCCCTGTACCATCCGCAGCCTCTGACTATCTCTTGTCTTATATCACGTCTGGAGAGGAGTAAAGAGTGGGAGTGCCGCCAGGATGGGGGTCATGGGAGAAGTCAGACATGTATGGACTGCGGAGAGGAAACTTTGGGATAAAACCAGAGCCACCAAGCTGGAGCCGACTGACTGAGCCCTGCATGATGCACCTGAGAGGAGGTCAGTGACAGCACCGCCAGGCCAGTCTAAGGGGGGGGGGGGTCAATACAATATTGTAAGGGGCACTGATATAAAGGTTTCCCCTTATATCAGTAAACCCCCTTATCTTAGTGTTTTCTTTCTCTGGTCACCAGAGTCCTCCCCACATTCCCAGAGTTCCCCTTTACATCATAGTATGCAGGATTCCACCTTACAGTGCAAGGGGGGACTCTGATGTACAGGGCAATGCTGCAGACCCTGATGTAAGTAGGGGGGCTCTCTGGGGACCCTGATGTAAGGGGGGGATCCGCACTCAGATATGTAAAGATATATATATATATATATACATGTCTGTTCTATATTGTTGTACTTATTCTTTGACTGTTTTGTTTAAAGGAGGGAGGATTGTATTAGGCGCATTGAAGTGTCAGGTGTGAATGTGTGGCAATGGCACTGTAAGGAACATTCTTCTCACTGATCACCAATGTAAGGAACATTCTTCTCACTGATCACCAATGTAAGGAACATTCTTCCCACTGATCACCAATGTAAGGAACATTCTTCCCACTGATCACCAATGTAAGGAACATTCTTCTCACTGATCACCAATGTAAGGAACATTCTTCTCACTGATCACCAATGTAAGGAACATTCTTCCCACTGATCACCAATGTAAGGAACATTCTTCCCACTGATCACCAATGTAAGGAACATTCTTCTCACTGATCACCAATGTAAGGAACATTCTTCCCACTGATCACCAATGTAAGGAACATTCTTCTCACTGATCACCAATGTAAGGAACATTCTTCTCACTGATCACCAATGTAAGGAACATTCTTCCCACTGATCACCAATGTAAGGGACATTCTTCCCACTGATCACCAATGTAAGGAACATTCTTCTCACTGATCACCAATGTAAGGAACATTCTTCCCACTGATCACCAATGTAAGGGACATTCTTCCCACTGATCACCAATGTAAGGGACATTCTTCCCACTGATCACCAATGTAAGGAACATTCTTCTCACTGATCACCAATGTAAGGAACATTCTTCTCACTGATCACCAATGTAAGGAACATTCTTCTCACTGATCACCAATGTAAGGAACATTCTTCCCACTGATCACCAATGTAAGGGACATTCTTCCCACTGATCACCAATGTAAGGAACATTCTTCTCACTGATCACCAATGTAAGGAACATTCTTCTCACTGATCACCAATGTAAGGAACATTCTTCTCACTGATCACCAATGTAAGGAACATTCTTCCCACTGATCACCAATGTAAGGGACATTCTTCCCACTGATCACCAATGTAAGGAACATTCTTCTCACTGATCACCAATGTAAGGAACATTCTTCCCACTGATCACCAATGTAAGGGACATTCTTCCCACTGATCACCAATGTAAGGGACATTCTTCCCACTGATCACCAATGTAAGGGACATTCTTCCCACTGATCACCAATGTAAGGAACATTCTTCTCACTGATCACCAATGTAAGGAACATTCTTCTCACTGATCACCAATGTAAGGAACATTCTTCTCACTGATCACCAATGTAAGGAACATTCTTCCCACTGATCACCAATGTAAGGGACATTCTTCCCACTGATCACCAATGTAAGGGACATTCTTCCCACTGATCACCAATGTAAGGAACATTCTTCTCACTGATCACCAATGTAAGGAACATTCTTCTCACTGATCACCAATGTAAGGAACATTCTTCTCACTGATCACCAATGTAAGGGACATTCTTCCCACTGATCACCAATGTAAGGAACATTCTTCTCACTGATCACCAATGTAAGGAACATTCTTCTCACTGATCACCAATGTAAGGAACATTCTTCTCACTGATCACCAATGTAAGGAACATTCTTCTCACTGATCACCAATGTAAGGAACATTCTTCTCACTGATCACCAATGTAAGGAACATTCTTCTCACTGATCACCAATGTAAGGAACATTCTTCCCACTGATCACCAATGTAAGGAACATTCTTCCCACTGATCACCAATGTAAGTAACATTCTTCTCACTGATCACCAATGTAAGGAACATTCTTCCCACTGACCACCAATGTAAGGAACATTCTTCCCACTGATCACCAATGTAAGGAACATTCTTCCCACTGATCACCAATGTAAGGAACATTCTTCCCACTGATCACCAATGTAAGGAACATTCTTCCCACTGATCACCAATGTAAGGAACATTCTTCTCACTGATCACCAATGTAAGGAACATTCTTCCCACTGATCACCAATGTAAGGAACATTCTTCTCACTGATCACCAATGTAAGGAACATTCTTCTCACTGATCACCAATGTAAGGAACATTCTTCTCACTGATCACCAATGTAAGGAACATTCTTCTCACTGATCACCAATGTAAGGAACATTCTTCTCACTGATCACCAATGTAAGGAACATTCTTCTCACTGATCACCAATGTAAGGAACATTCTTCTCACTGATCACCAATGTAAGGAACATTCTTCTCACTGATCACCAATGTAAGGAACATTCTTCTCACTGATCACCAATGTAAGGAACATTCTTCCCACTGATAAGGGTCATTAGAAGTTTCTGATTTCACCAGGAAAGGTCGGAGGAACTTCCCCGAGCCTCCAGACCTCATGACTGTTACTCCCTGACCCCCACCCTGCAGTCCCGGGGACGGGCTGACAGCACAGAACACACACATCACTCTCACGCCGCGGCAGAGGCCTACCCTTTCTCGCCGGTTCTCCTATTACGGCAGGTCTGCTTCACATGACGCCTCACCTCCGTCTTTCTCCTAAAAACAAGAAAAGAAAATACTGGAATCTCTCTGATAATGTCAACAAACGAAAATCACTAAAATCTCCAGCGGGCTCGTGACGTTTCCAAAGTTATATACAATCATTGTCCACCTGCAGCACTCATTAAGGTTTTACCCGGTGATCCTGCCATGGCGCTCCTTTGCCTGGGCACTTCCTGTTGGAGGGTGACAACGCTTTGTCCCTGTCTCCTGATGGTGGACCCGCGTTGTCACCCTGGCTTCATATGGAGACAACAAATGGCCGATTCAACGCGCATTACGCAGGCACCGTCCACTGTCGTCGCCACCAGGAAACCCGCCCTGAGAAATGTTATGCAGCCAATGCCGAGCGCATGTAGACAGGAAGTGGCTGCCAGACATTTTTTTACCCAGCCTGACTGTCCCTGGCCCCGCCCCTTTCCGTTAATTGGATTTCAGTTCTCTCAATCATGAAGGCTCAGCATTACATGAGGGCGTGGCCTATGCAAACGCAGCCTGCCTAGGAATGACCACGCCTACCCAGCAAGGCATTTCAGGACTTGCATAGCTCCTCCCACTGTTTGCATCAGGACCGAGGGCTCATCGGAGGAGGGCTGAGGCAGGTCATGTGATGTGTTCAGGACGCTATGTACAGCCCCCTTGCAGGCCCCTCCCACCAGCCACGATCTGCCTGCATTGCATAGAGAATCACAAAGACTAAGGTAGGTCATGAAATCAGAAAAAGTCGAAATATAAGCAGATTAACTGCTTCCCGCTGGCCATATAATGAAATGATGGATGGGGAGGAGCTCTCTCTCGTTCTCATTCTCGCAGCGCAGAGATCGACGGAACACCGTGTCCCAGCGAGGATCACCGAAAAGAGCCTATGACATGTGATCAGCTGTATCCAATCACAGCCGATCACAGTGTAAACAAGAAATGCCGGTTACCGGTACTCATCTCCTCATGCTGACAGCGCATGAGGAGAGGTGGCATTCCTCAGCGGGGATATCTGCACTGCCCCACCAGTGCTGCCAATCAGTGGCCACCAGTGCCTCTTTATCAGTGCCACCTATAAGTGTGCTCTGTCAGTGCCCAGTTCTGCCAATCAGCACCCACCAGTGATGCTTGTCCGTGCCACTTATCAGTGTCTGTAAGTGATGCCTCTCAGTGCCACCTATCATTCCCCATGAGTGCCCAATATTAGTGCCTCCTCATCATAGCCGCATATCAATGCCCATCAGTGCTGCATATTAGTGCCTAGTCACCAGTGCCCTTCAGGGCAGCCTCATCAGTGCCCATCAGTGAAGGCTCATCAGTGCCCATCAGTGCAGCCTCCTCAGTGCCTATCAGTACAGTCTATCAGTGCCAATCTTGCAGCCTCATCAGTGCCCATCAGTAAAGTCTATTAGTGCCTATCGGTACAGTCTATCAGTGCCCATCAGTGCAGTCTCATCAGTGCCCATCAGTAAAGTCTATTAGTGCCTATCGGTACAGTCTATCAGTGCCCATCAGTGCAGTCTCATCAGTGCCCATCAGTACAGTCTATTAGTGCCCATCAGTGCAGCCTAATCAGTGCCCATCAGTGCAGCCTAATCATTGCCCATCAGTGCCTATCAGTACAGTCTATCAGTGCCCGTCAGTGCAGCCTCATCAGTGCCCATCAGTACAGTCTATTAGTGCCCATAAGTGCCTATTAGTACAGTCTATCAGTGCCCATCAGTGCAGCCTCATCAGTGCCCATCAGTAAAGTCTATTAGTGCCTATCAGTACAGTCTATCAGTGCCCATCAGTGCCTATCAGTAAAGTCTATCAGTGCCCATCAGTGCAGCCTCATCAGTGCCCATCAGTGAAGGACAAACATTTCTGTTATAACATCTTGTAAATAAGTAACGAAAGAAAAAACGTTCTTTTTCAAAATTTTCAGTCTCTTTTTCATTTGTTTAGCAAAAAATAACCCCCCCCCCCCCCAGTGGTGATTAAATACCACCAAAAGAAAGTTCTGTTTGTCTAAAAAAAAAAAAAAAAAAACAATAAAAACGTCCTATGTGTACAGCGTTGTACGACCGCGCAATTGTCATTCAAAGTGTGAGAGCGCCGAAAGCTGAAAACCGAACTGGGCAGGGAGGGGAGGGGGGGTGACAGTGCCTGGCAGGCAAGTGGTTAAACCTCAGCTTTAAACAGCAACACCAGGCCAGACAGGGCCGTGCAGTTCGGCGGAGCTGTGCGAATCCCAGGACAGGATGGACAGATCCTCTGGTAAGTAAAACAGCCCCCCCCCCTTTATATGTATTTCATTTGGTGGTTTGCCGGGTGTTCAGCTTTAAGTAAAGCCATACATGCCCCCCCCCCCCCCCTGGTGCCAACTACTGGCCACAAAGACCGGTGTTCTATAAATCGTAAGGATGTCATTGACTTTAAATTGTTATTCGATCGATTTTTCATGGTGTAGTTGTAGCGCTGTGGCGATGGGGCGGGGAGTTCAGGATGTTTTTGTCACGCCACGTTTTCCAGATTTGGCAGAGATGAGAGGTAATTCCTCCTAATCATTTCCTTTGCTCTCAGCTCGGTGTGAAGACAATATGGGGGGCGGGGGGGGGGGGGGGGGTTATGGGGGGGCCACGCCTTTCCAATAAAATCCTAAAATAATTGTATTGCAAAGTTCAGCAGAATCAAAAGAAAACTTTTCTGTAAATGTGACAGTGAAAGAAAAAAATAAATAAAAAAGTTCGGCCCGTCCAGATTGGGCGACGCAGCAGCAGCAGCCATCTTGAACAAACATCAGAGGTACTTGAGCGCCCCCTTGTGTTTGAAGCCAAGATTGCAAAAATCTTACATTTTTAGCCCCCCAACCCCCAAAACTGGTTTGTTTAATACAGCAAAGTGCAATAAAAAGCAGTCATTTACGGCGATCGAACCGGCGAGCTTTTTACCGATCTGTAAAGTGGCATCTCCTCGGAGCAGGTTGGCGGATTCTGTGGTCGGCTTCCTGTCTGTGGTTACCGGGAACATTCCTGGAATTTCTGTGGTTTAGAGGCACTTTCACGAGTTCCCAGCGGCGGTGCGAGGGGGCGAAACCGCGCTGTCATTTCCATGGCCGACGAAGTGTGCGAAGCGCAGGGCCCCCGCCTACGCCAAGACATGTACACCGTGCCACCTGCCGCGCCCGTGTGACTGGCTGCTCACCGTTATTAGGAGAGCCAATTATTTGTAAAAGAATGAAAGTAGTGTGCTGGGCTGATTATACCGCACCCAGCGCGCCGGGCGGGGGAGGGGCTCCGATAATATGATGTCTCCACTACGTGAATTACAGAGAATAAAGCGTTACTTTGTATCTTTTTTACCCCACTATTGTTCTCATAGATAAAGACAATGTAACCGTACAGGAGAGGGTGAGAAGGGGCTGAAGGTGGGGTCTCCAATCTATTCTGTATGGGGGTCCCTTTGCATATACTCTTAAAAAAGGAGTCGTCGCCCCCCCCCCCCCCCCCCCCCCCCCCTTTACATCTGGGCCCCCATCAGAGTGCTCCTTTAGAACAGAATTTCCATCACAGGGTCCCCATCACAGCCCCCTCCCTTACATCAGGGTCCCCATCACAGCCCCCCTCCCTTACATCAGGGTCCTCATCACAGTCCCCTCCCTTACATCAGGGTCCTCATCACAGCCCCCTCCCCTTACATCAGGGTCCTCATCATAGCCCCCTCCCTTACATCAGGGTCCCCATCACAGCCCCCTCCCTTACATCAGGGTCCCCATCACAGCCCCCTCCCTTACATCAGGTTCCTCATCACAGCCCCCCTCCCTTACATCAGAATCCCATCACAGCCCCCTCCCTTACATCAGGATCCCATCACAGCCCCCCTCCCTTACATCAGGGTCCCCACCACAGCCCCCTCCCTTACATCGGGGTCCCCATCACAACCCCCTCCCTTACATCGGGGTCCCCATAACAACCCCCTCCCTTACATCGGGGTCCTCATCACAACCCCTTCCCTTACATCGGGGTCCCCATCACAACCCCCTCCCTTACATCGGGGTCCTCATCACAGCCCCCTCCCTTACATCAGGATCCCATCACAGCCCCCTCCCCTTACTTCAGGGTCCCATTACAGCCCCCTCCCTTACATCAGGGTCCCCATCACAGCCCCCCTCCCCTTACATCAGGGTCCTCATCATAGCCCCCTCCCTTACATCAGGGTCCCCATCACAACCCCCTCCCTTACATCAGGGTCCCCATCACAGCCCCCTCCCTTACATCAGGTTCCTACTCACAGCCCCCCTCCCTTACATCAGGATCCCATCACAGCCCCCCTCCCCTTACATCAGGGTCCCCATCACAGCCCCCTCCCTTTCATCAGGGTCCCCATCACAACCCCCTCCCTTACATCAGGGTCCTCATCACAGCCCCCTCCCTTATATCAGGGCCCCCATCACAGCCCCCTCCCTTATATCAGGGTCCCCATCACAGCCCCCTCCCTTACATCAGGGTCCTCATCACAGCCCCCCTCCCTTACATCAGGGTCCTTATCACAGCCCCCTCCCCTTACATCAGGGTCCCATCACAGCCCCCTCCCTTACATCAGGATCCTCATCACAGCCCCCTCCCTTATATCAGGGTCCCCATCACAGCCCCCTCCCTTACATCAGGGTCCTCATCACAGCCCCCTCCCTTACATCAGGGTCCTTATCACAGCCCCCTCCCCTTACATCAGGGTCCTTATCACAGCCCCCTCCCCTTACATCAGGGTCCCATCACAGCCCCCTCCCTTACATCAGGATCCTCATCACAGCCCATTCCCTTACATCAGGGTCCCATCACAGCCCCCTCCCTTACATCAAGTTCCTCATCACAGCCCCATCCCTTACATCAGGGTCCCATCACAGCCCCCTCCCTTACATCAAGTTCCTCATCACAGCCCCCTCCCTTACATCAGGGTCCTATCACAGCCCCCTCCCTTACATCAAGTTCCTCATCACAGCCCCCTCCCTTACATCAGGGTCCTATCACAGCCCCCTCCCTTACATCAAGTTCCTCATCACAGCCCCTCCCTTACATCAGGGTCCCATCACAGCCCCCTCCCTTACATCAAGTTCCTCATCACAGCCCCCTCCCTTACATCAGGGTCCCATCACAGCCCCCTCCCTTACATCAAGTTCCTCATCACAGCCCCCTCCCTTACATCAGGGTCCTATCACAGCCCCCTCCCTTACATCAGGGTCCCATCACAGCCCTCTCCCTTACATCAAGTTCCTCATCACAGCCCCCTCCCTTACATCAGGGTCCTATCACAGCCCCCTCCCTTACATCAGGGTCCTATCACAGCCCCCCTCCCTTAACATCAGAATCCCCATCACAGCCCCCCTCCCTTACATCAGGGTCCCCGTCACAGCCCCCCTCCCTTACATCAGGGTCCCCATCACAGCCCCTGCCTTACATCAAGGTCTTCATCACAGCCCCCCTCCCTTACATCAGGGTCCCCATCACAGCCTCCTCCCTTACATCAAGGTCTTCATCACAGCCCCCCTCCCTTACTTTAGGGTCCTCATCAGAGTCCCCCTTACATCAGAATCCCCATCACAGCCCCCCTCCCTTACATCAAGCTCCTCATCACAGCCCCCCTCCCTTACATCAAGCTCCTCATCACAACCCCCTCCCTTACATCAGGGTCCCCATCACAGCCTCCTCCCTTACATCAGGGTCCCCATCACAGCCCCCCTCCCTTACATCAGGGTCCCCATCACAGCCCCTGCCTTACATCAGGATCCCATCACAGCCCCTGCCTTACATCAGGGTACTCATCAAAGTCCCTCATCAGAGTCCCCCCCCTTACATCAATGTGTATGGGTTATAGCTTTACGCCACATTTTGTTCCCTATGGTCGGTGTTCCCCTTGGGGAGATTTCCTCTCAGATCCTGTGTGGTCACCCGGATAAAAGTTGAAGGTTTGGCGAGTTCCGCCTTAAATAAAACGCTCGGCCAACCTAATCCTTCCCAACAATGACAAGCCGTGTTCACTGGGTATTGTACAGCGACATCTGCTGGCTGTTTGCGATTATTGCTGGGAGGTGCTGAATAGCTGGTACTAAAACAATAGGGATCAGACTCAAAACTGCGGGGTGGGGGCCCAAGTAGTTAAAAGTAAAGACCAAAATATTAGGGGAATTGTCCTACCGGCCTTCCTAAAAAAAACTTTCAGGGCCAGTCCACACCATGGAAACAGTCCAGGTGAGTTCCGAGTGCTTTTTGTAATGCGTGTTTTTGATCCAGTCCAATGCATTCCCCCCCCCCCCCCCCCCCTCTTTTGTTAACTTTTACCCTTTCATGCCTAAACCTTCTTACTTTGTTGCCTACAAGTTCAAATCCATATTTTTTGCTAGAAAATTACTTAGTACCCCAAACACACATATTACAGAGTCCAAATCCGTGTGTCACACTCCCCTTTGGGGGTTCACACTCACCAGAGAGATGAGCACATCCGGCATTGATATGTTTTAGCAACTGCCAGCCTGAATATCATGGAGATAGAATATCACATCTCTCTGGTGAGTGTGACCCCCAAAGGGGAGTGTGACGGACGGATTCGGGTGTGAGGTGCGCGGTCATTTATCATAGTAGGATCACTATATATATATATATATATATACACACACACACAGGGCTTAAAATTTCAAGTCCTGAGCTACTAGCCAGGCCTCAAGGGTTACTCGTCACCAGTTGCCCCACCCAACCCCTGCCCTGCCCCACCCCTAATTCCACCTCTAAACACGGCCTCATAAATTATATCATGAAATTGCTCTTAAATGTTTTATGCAAATTAAGCAACTTTATCCATGCTCATCAATGCAGCCTCACCCGTGTCCACCAATGCAGCCTAACACTTGTCCACCAGTGCAGCCTCACCCGTGTCCACCAATGCAGCCTAACACTTGTCCACCAGTGCAGCCTAACACTTGTCCACCAGTGCAGCCTCACCCGTGTCCACCAGTGCAGCCTCACCCGTGTCCACCAGTGCAGCCTCACCCGTGTCCACCAGTGCAGCCTCACCCGTGTCCACCAATGCAGCCTAACACTTGTCCACCAGTGCAGCCCCACCCGTGTCCACCAATGCAGCCTAACACTTGTCCACCAGTGCAGCCTCACCCGTGTCCACCAATGCAGCCTAACACTTGTCCACCAGTGCAGCCTCACCCGTGTCCACCAATGCAGCCTAACACTTGTCCACCAGTGCAGCCTAACACTTGTCCACCAGTGCAGCCTAACACTTGTCCACCAGTGCAGCCTAACACTTGTCCACCAGTGCAGCCTAACACTTGTCCACCAGTGCAGCCTACCTGTGTCCTGAATGAAGGGGAGCAAAGGAGAAGAAGAGCATTGCTGGCCGGAGGATATGAGCGCCGAGGGACATGCTGGAACAGCTTTGATTTAAATCGGTGTGTGTTCCCGCCACTCGGCGTCCCGTACAGCCCCGCCCCCTGGCCAGGGAACTTTGATACATCTGTCTATCAAATTCCCCGGGACCAGGGGGGCGGGGCTGTGTGTGAAAGCGAGCGCAGGGAACACACAGCGATTTAAATCAAAGCCGGCGCCGCTAGTTATGTTCCCTGCGCTCATATCATCCGGCCGGCTCTGTCCTCTCTCTTCCACTTCGTGAGCTCTGGGAAAGGGACTCGCCGACCGGCAGTGCTCGCCCCCCCTCGCTCCCAGACAGCCCTTCCTCACCAGCCCTCAAAATTTACTCGCAAAATGCGAGCAGGCGAGTGTAAATTTTGAGGGCTGATATATATATATATATATATATATAAAATTTTTTTTTTAAAGCACCCCCATCCCCGGGCACCCACGTATGTAAACGGTGTTCAAATCCCATATGTGAGGTATCGCTGTGATCGCCAGAATAAGGGCAAAAATTCAAGCAAAAGACCTCCTCTGTAACTCTAACCTGGTAACCATTACATTATTACATTAATTTTAAGCGTCACCCATGGAGATTTTTTTTTAGGTACTGTAGCTTGTCGCCATTCCACAAGCGTGCGCAATTTCAAAGCGTGACATGTTGGGTATCTATTTACGGCGTAACATCATCATTTCACAGTATACAAAAAAAAATTGGGCTAACTTTACAGGTTTAGTTTGTGTGGTGCGTTTTTTATTTTATTTTTTAAATTCATGAATGCTTTTTTTTTAAATTGTGTTTGGTAGACCGCTGCGCAAATACCGTGTGAGATAAAATATTGCAACGATCACCATTTTATTCTCTAGGGTCTCTGCTAAAAAAAATATTATATTTTATCTCACACGATATTTGCGCAACGGTCTACCAAACCCAATTAAAAAAATAAAATAAAATAAAATAAAATAAATAAAAAACACACAACACAAACTAAACCCGTAAAGTTAGCCCAATTTTTTTGTATAATGTGAAATGATGATGTTACGCCGTAAATGGATACCCAACATGTAACGCTTTGAAATAAAATGTAACGGTTACCAGGTTAGAGTTACAGAGGAGGTATTTTGCTCGAATTTTTGCCCTCACTCTGGCGATCACAGCGATACCTCACATGTGTGATTTGAACACAGTTTACATACGTGGGTGCCCAGGGATGGGGGTGCTTTAAAAAAAAAAAATAATAATAATAAATTAATTAAGAGAATATATATATATATATATATACATATATACACACACACACACACATACACACACACACATATATATAATTTTATTTACATTTTTTAACATTGTCCCTTTAAAAATAAAAAATCTGATTACTTTTATTGCTGTGACGAGGAATGTAAACATCTCTTGTAACAGTACTAGGCAGTGACAGGTCCTCTTTATGGAGAGATCGGGGGGGGGGGGGGGGGGGGTCTAAAACCCCAAATCCCTCGTTTGCACTTAAAAGTATCCAGATTGCCAAAAACAGAGATTCTGAATACTGTCTTTTTTTTTTTTTTTTTATTATTTAATAATCGGCGACAATTGGCAGCAGAGTAAACCGGAAGCGACTTTGTGACGTGTTTTTTTTTTGTTTTTTTACATAGCAGACTTGATCGGAGCATTTTCTGGCTTCGTTCCAGTCTCAGCCTATCCGGCAGACGAGCCTCATCGTGGATCGGGTCCTCTCCTGCTCCTTTAGGATAACAGCCGAGCGGCTTTTAGCCACATATTAAATAAATAAAATAAATTTAAAAATGGTACCGGGGTGATGCCTGCAGCCATCACCCTGGATTAACCCCTTCAAGCCACGAACGCAAATTTGCATAAGGTCGGCGTGAAGAGGTTGAATGAACGATTTGTATAGCGCTGCAAATGCAAACTGAATCGCCTCAAGGCGCTTGGTCTGTCCTGTGTTGTCCTGCTTCTTAGAAGAGGCGGGTCTTGAGTTTTTTTTTCTGACGGCCCGATGGTTTTCTTCCATGCGGATGTTGGTGGGTAGAGCGTTTCATAGCCGGGGTCCTTGGACTGCGAATCTTCGCTCTCCCTTAGATTTGTAGCGGCTTTAGGGATGAGAAGGCGGTTTTGGTTTGTTGATTCGGTATGTATTTTTCTATTTTCTCACAAAGGTATTGAGGAGCATTTCCTTGTGTACATTTGTGGGTGAGGCAGAGGGTCTTGAATGTGATCCGATCCTTTACCGTTGGCCAATGGAGGGTCCTTAGTGATGGGGAGATGGATTCCCAGGGTTTCTTTCCGGTGACTAGTCTTGCTGCTGCGTTTTGGACGACTTGAAGGCGTGCAATCTGGTAATCCGGTAATCCTATGTAGAGGGAGTTTGCGTAGTCGAGACGTGAGTTGATGATGGTTCCCACTACTACTGCTTTCTCCTTTTCTGGAATGAATCGGATGAGTCGGCGGAGGAGATGATGGGATCCACTGATTACGGATCCTATTTGTGCCTCCATTGTCATCTCTGACTCAAAGATGACTCCGAGGCTTTTGGCTTTGGTGCTTGGAAGGATGGTCTGGCCAAGGATGGCTGGTGGTGTCCATGGGGGTCTTCGTTTTTTTTACTTCGGTTTGCATTGAGGAGCAGTAGTTCTGTTTTCGATCGATTTAGTTTGAGGGAGCTCGTGGTCATCCATCAATGTGAGGCATTTTCCTAGTTCCTCGTATTGATCTTTTTGTCTGGTGATCCGGAAGTACAGTTGAGTGTCGTCCGCGTATGAGTGGAAGCATAGATCCGACTTGCTAATAATTTTGAAGAGTGGCCGGATGTAAATGTTGAAGAGTACTGGTGACCCTTGAGGGACTCCATAAGAAATTGCCTGGGTTTCCGAAGTGAAGGCTCCTAGTTTCACTGTCTGTGACCGGTTTCCTAAGAAGGAAGCGAACCATGAAAGATCTACATCTGTAACTCCTGCCACTTCCTTGAGGCGGCTGAGAAGAGTGTTGTGGTCCACTGTGTCGAACGCCGCGCTAAGGTCCAGCAGTACCAGAAGACACAAATCTCCGTCATCAGCTGCTTCCAGGGCGTCGTCCCATATTTTCAGAAGTGCCGTTTCTGTGACATGGCCTGGGCGGAAGCCTGATTGTAGTGGGTCCAAGAGTTTGTGTGTCCAGGTGGAGTTGAAGCTGTTGTACTACTGCTTTCTCCATGATCTTGGAAATGGTGTTCAGGCTTGTTACCGGTCTGCGATTAACCACCTCCCACCCAGCCTATAGCAAAATGACAGTCGGGTGGCGGTTCTGTTATCCTGACTGGGCATCATATGACGTCCTTCAGGATAACAGCCGCCGCACGATCGGTGGTGCGGTGTGTGTCAGTCTGACACACCGCTACACTGATCTCGGTAAAGAGCCTCTTTACCACATGATCAGCCATGTCCAATTACGGCTGATCATGATGCAAACAGGAAGAGCCGGTGATTGGCTTTTCCTCACTTGCATCTGACAGACGTGAGTAGAGGAGTGCCGATCGGCGGCTCTCCTGACGGGGGGGGGGGGGGGGTCTGCACTGATTGCGTTGTCAGCGCAGCCCCCCTGCGGTTGCCCACACTGGACCACCAGGGAGGCACATAACATGTGGATGGCCAGGTATATCCCCTATGGCCATCCACATGTGCAAATAAAATGTCAAATCTGTGCCAGTGCCCACATATGGGCACTGACTGGCACCATTGTGCAACATAATAATTAAGTTATGCCCAGCAATGCCACCCAATGTCACTATCAGTGCCCAATACATGCCACCTATAAGTACCCAGTGCCACCTATCAGTGCCCATATGTGCCACCTATAAGTACCCATACGTGCCGCATACCAGTGCCCATCATTGAAGACGAAAACGTACTTATTTACAAAAAATTAACAGAAACAAAGAACCTTTTTTTCAAAATTGTCTTTTTTTTTTTTATTTGTTGCGCAAAAAAACAATAAAAAACTAAATAAAAATCGCAGAGGTGATCAAATTGCACCAAAAGAAAGCTCTATTTGTGGGAATAAAATGATAAAAAATGTGTTTGGGTACAGTGTTGTACGACGGCGCAATTGTCATTCAAATTGCGACAGCGCTGAAAGCTGAAAATTGGTCTGGGCAGAAAGGTGTCTAATCGCCCGGTATTGAAGTGGTTAAATAAGAACGTGTGTTCTGGTGCGTTCGTCAGTTTTCAATGCTTTTTACAGCGTTCCAGTGCAGGAAAAAATGCAGCATGTTCTACTTTTTTTTTCCTGGAACTGCAAACACTGGTTTGAACTATGCCATAAAAAAAAAAACATATAAACCTACTTTCCATGCGTTTTTTGATGCAGAAAAAAAAAAAAATAAAAAAAAAAATAAAAGACAAAAAAAAAAAAAAGCACTGGACTGCATGTGGTGTCAACTGGCCCCTCGGAACGATCGAATCAGGTCCTGTTCTATCATCAGACATGGAAGCTCATAAAACAGGGAAACATTTGTGAAAGAACATTTTATTTTTAATTTTATTTTTTTTTCCCCCATAAACAGGTCATTGTAATTTATAACTCTATAAATAGATATTTACAATCCCTATCCACAAACCAAAATCATTGCAAACGTTTTCTATTTGTTATGGCAGAAAATGTGTAAGTTAAAAAAAAAAAAAAAAAAAAGCGCCACAAAAAATAAAAAAAACACAGAACTGTCATCTTGTTAAACCGGTGATGTCAAATCTTCAAAATTTTTTCGATCGGCCAGCGAAGGCCTCGATTCTCAGTGTGTGGCTGAGCAGAGATTGTGTACGAGTCTATTTTACAGATCCATGAAAAGATTCAACTAAGAAGTGATAAAAAAAAAAAAAAATGTAGTCCCTCCTTCTGCATTAAAAATATAAATTTTTGTGTATTTTCCAAAGTGAGGGCTAAGATTCCGCTTGGGTGTTCCTTGAAAATGTCTGAAAAGCAGAATGACAAAAAGGTTTCAAAATAAACAAAAAAAAATATAATAATAATAATAATAATAATAATAATAATAATATAAAAAATATACAATAATAATATTAAAAAAAAAATAATAATAATTATATATAATTATTTTTTTTTATATTATTATAAAAAAATAATAATAATAATAATAATAATAAAAAAAAAAACAAACACACACAGACTAAAAAATTTGGATTAAAATTCATGATGAGGATATAGAAATGGAAAAGGGAATTTGTCCCGGTATCCTGTCAGAATACAGCTACCTATGAGAAAAAGTAACAGGAGTGACGTTCTGAGCAAAAAATGCTTACTGGTCATGCGCCATGCGTTTCAGTAGGTTTCCTAATGTGACAGAACACAAAGCCAGCAGCAGACATCTTCTTACACCCAGGCAAGCAGGCAGAAGGTGGCGACGGCCATCTTGGTACACCCTGCACTGCTCAGCGGCAAACTGATTATATACTGAAATAGACGTTCAGTATATAAAAGGTGAGTAAACTGCTAAAAGAAGTGTGTAATTAATTGAAGACTCGGTGTAAGAACTCCCCTTATATACTGGTATAGACTATTTCACCGCAGACAGGGCCGGTGCCAACGTAAAGCAGCCCAGGCAGCTGCCTTCGCAGGCAAAGTAAAGGCCTCCCCGCTGCGCCCGGTAGGAGGGAGGAGGAGAGGGGCGCAGTGTGGAGGTTTTAGTTTCCCTGCTGTCACCGAGAAAGCAGGGAGATCTGATCCCAGCATGCAGAGGAGGGTGCAGTGGTGGACGGACCCCGATCCCCAGTGTGGGTGTGGTCAGGCTGGGGGTTCTGGCGGAGGTGGGGGGTCAGGGTGGAGGAGGCTCCCCCTGCTGGTTGCTTCAGCGGCTGCCACCACCGGAAGTACTACTGGAGATTCTCCCGCATGCGTGGGACACAGCCAACCCCCCTGTCCCTGGCACTGCAGGATTGGTGAGACGTAAGGGGGGTTGAGTGTGTGTGATGGGGGAGGGGTATTCAGAGGTGTGATCGGAGTGGAGGGATGGGGGGCATGGACTCCACTAGACCTCTGAAGGTGTGCGGTGGTGTCTGGCACCGAGCTGTAAGCAGCAGATCATTCCAAGTCCTGTAAGTTGGGAGGTGGGGCCTCCATTGATCGAAATTGTTTTTTCCAGCACATCCCACAGATGCTTGATTGGATTAAGATCTGGAGAAGGTGGAGGCCAAGTCAACACATCAAACTCATTGTTTTCATCAAACCATTTTTGAATTCATCAGACCAGGCCATCTTCTTCCATTGCTCCAGGGTCCAGTTTAGATGCTCATGTGCCCATCGTAGGGACTTTTGGCTGTGGAGATGGGTCAGCATGGACACCCAGACCGGTCTGCCGCTACACAGCCCCAAACACAACAAACTGAGATACTCTGTGTGTTCCGACACCTTCCTATCAGAACCAGCATTACCTTCTTCAGCAGTTTGAGCTCCAGTAGCTCTTCTATTCAGCCTCCCCCCCCACCCATCCATGAGCCTTGGGCCTCCCCCCCCACCTCCAGCCATGAGCCTCCACCCCCTCACCACCTCCAACCACGAGCCTTGGGCCTCTCCCCCCCCCCCCCCCCCCCACACCAGCCATGAGCCTTGGGCCTCTCCCCCCCCAACCTTCAGCCATGAGCCTTGGGCCTCCCCCACCTTCAGCCATGAGCCTTGGGCCCCCCCCCCACCTTCAGCCATGAGCCTTGGGCCTCCCCCCCCCCCCCCCCCTTCAGCCATGAGCCTTGGGCCTCCCCCCCCCACCTTCAGCCATGAGCCTTGGGCCCCCCCCCCCCCCCACCTTCAGCCACGAGCCTTGGGCCCCCCCCCCCCACCTTCAGCCACGAGCCTTGGGCCCCCCCCCCCCACCTTCAGCCACGAGCCTTGGGCCCCCCCCCCCCCCACCTTCAGCCACGAGCCTTGGGCCCCCCCCCCCCACCTTCAGCCACGAGCCTTGGGCCCCCCCCTTCAGCCACGAGCCTTGGGCCCCCCCTCCACCTTCAGCCACGAGCCTTGGCCCCCCCCCCCCCTTCAGCCACGAGCCTTGGGCCCCCCACCTTCAGCCACGAGCCTTGGGCCCCCCCCCACCTTCAGCCACGAGCCTTGGCCCCCCCCCCCTTCAGCCACGAGCCTTGGGCCCCCCCTCCACCTTCAGCCACGAGCCTTGGCCCCCCCCCCCCTTCAGCCACGAGCCTTGGGCCCCCCCTCCACCTTCAGCCACGAGCCTTGGGCCCCCCACCTTCAGCCACGAGCCTTGGGCCTCCCCCCCCCCCCATGAGCCTTGGGCCTCTCCCCCCCCCCACCTCCACCCATAAGCCTTGGGCCTCCCCCCCACCCAGTTCTCTGGTTTTCCATCCTTGGACCGCTTTTGTTCGGTCCTGACCACTGCAGACCAGGAACATACCACAAGATCTGCAGTTTTGAAGTTGCTCTGACCCCGTCATCCAACCATCACAATTTGGTCCTTGTGAAAGTCCATCAAATCCTTACACTTGTCCATTTTTTTCACCTTCAGCCTAGGTTCACACCGATGCAATGCGGGAACCAGCATTTGAAGTCGCACTGATATGAATGGTACTCATTGGAAGTCATGGGGGGTAAGACTCGTCATGCAACTCTGCAGTCCTAAGTCGCATGACAAGTTGCACAAGTGTGAAAGGGGCTTTATAGTGTGTGAGAATGTATGCAGGACAGCCTTAGGCCAGGCCACGGCTCGGCACTCACCTGTCTCAGGAACTGCCCCCCCAGGTAGTTGCTGGCAATACTGGTTAGGTTTTTTGGAGAGCCCACTTTACACTTGATGTAGCCATAGAGGTTCGCGCCTTGAAGTGTGACACCCATAATAACAACAGCCTGCAAGACAAAACAGCAAGTCAATACATAAGAGGGACTGCAATAGTCTAAGTAATTCACCAATAAATAAATCCGTGGGATAACAAAAAAAAATAAAAAAAAAATAAAAACACAAAAACTAAAAACAACCTTGGTCAGCAAGTGGTTAATAAAAAAAATAAAAATAAATCTTTTTCCTAATTGGTATACAGCAGTCACATGACCCAGCTCTCTCCCAGCCTGTCTGCAGGGAAACCTAAGCAGGAGGAGCTTATAGTCCTCTGCTGTTGGTCACATGTTAAAAATAAAAATAAAAAAACACCCCCAAAAAAAATTAATAAAACTGCCTTTGGAATAGAGAAAAAAAAAAATAAACTGTTTTAAATTGTCATACAAATATAAAAAACGTGAAATTAAATCTTTATTATTTTTTGGCAACAACATGGTGTGGGCGGATTTCTGCCAGTCAAAGGCTGTGCCACGCCCCCTCCAGCGTGCATCTTAGAATAAAAAAGGGAGGTGAAGCCTCCATTAATCTACATGCAATAACCCACCCACCATTATGTTTAGCTGGTCAGTGGGCATGGAGAAGGGGGGGGGAGGGAGTGGCCTGTCATTGTTTATACGCCCACACGTGTGACTCTCTAGTCACATGGGCTGCTCAGATGTGAAAGGGAGGAAATGCTCAGCATAGAAACTCACTGAGAACTGAGCATGTGCAGAGCTGCCAACACAGCTGAAAAATCCCTCGCTGCAGTGGGGACATGGACAGGAGGGGGGGGATAGAGAGCAGCGGGATCAACCAGGTTTTTAGCAGAATACAGACAAGGAATCTCATAGTGATGAGTGAGTATGACCAGCATGGAATACGCCGTTTATTGATCGTTTTCTATGATGTGGTGTTAGTGACACTTTAAGACCAGCCTCGTTTTGGATTTTAGGTGTTTACATGTTTAAAACAGGTTTTTTTGCTAGGAAAAAAAAAAAAAAACTTAGAACCCCCAAACATTATATACTGTTTTTTTTTTTTCTAACACCCTAGAGAATAAAATGGCGGTCGTTGCAATACTTTTTTTTCACACTGTATTTGCGCAGCGGTCTTACAAGCACACTTTTTTTGGAAAAAAATCACTTTTTTTGAATAAAAAAAAATAAGACAACAGTAAAGTTAGTCCAATTTTTTTTTATATTTCGTGAAAGATAATGTTACGCCGAGTAAATTGATACCCAACATGTCACGCTTCAAAATTGTGCCCGCTCATGGAATGGCATCAAACTTTTACCCTCAAAAATCTCCATACGGCTATAATTATTGCTCTCGCTCTACCGATCGCGGCAATACCTCACATGTGTGGTTTGACCACCGTTTTCATATGCGGGCGCTATTCATGTATGCGTTCGCTTCTGCGCGCGAGCTCGTCGGGACGGGGCGCTTTAAATAATTTTTTTTTTTTTTTTTCCTCTTATTTATTTTTCTTGATTTTATTTTTACACTGTTTTAAAAAAAAAATAAAAAATTGTGTCTCACTTTTATTCCTATTACAAGGAATGTAAACATCCCTTGTAATAGAAAAAAAGCATGACAGGTCCTCTTAAATATGAGATCTGGGGGTCAAAAAGTCCTCAGATCTCATATTTGGACCTAAATGCAAAAAAATAAATAAAAATAAAATGTCATTTAAAAAAAATGACATTTGGAAAATGTTCCTTTAAGAGGTATGGGCGGAGGTGACGTTTTGACGTCGCTTCCGCCCTGCTATGGTATAGAGACGGGTGGCGGCCATCTTAGCCTCACTCGTCTCTATACCCAGCCACGGACAGGTCCCGATCGCCTCCGCCGCTGCCGACGGCTCCGGTAAGCGGCGGAAGGCGCGGGAGAGCGGCACCTCTCCCGCCGCCGATAACGGTGATCTCGCAGCGAATCCGCCGCGATGACCACCATTATCGGAATTCCGACCGGCGCCTGAAGAGATGGATATCTCGGTTGTGGCAGCAGCCGCTGCCGTTACCGAGATATCCCTCTTCAAACACAGGAAGTATATAGTCGTGCGCCGGTCGGAAAGTGGTTAATAGAGCGACTCCCTGAGTGAAGATGTTACGTCCCATTGGACAAAGTATTTAGCATGTTCCTGTACAGGGTGCCAATGATGACATTGTTGAAGTTTGGTGGCCGGGTGCCCAGGGAACCTGGAGGGGTGCCGGGTGCCCAGGGTACCTGGAGGTGCCAGCTTCTCTTACTCACCAGCCATTTCACTTTGAACGAGAAGAGGGCGCTGAACGCAAAGATGACCCAAATAATAGGACAAGTGATGAGGCCCAGCCAGAAGATCCTGGACTCGGCGTCGGAGGCGCTCTTCTTTCCCTGGCCGGCCTGTGAAGGGACACAACAAGGATTAGTTATGATGAGATATTCAGATCTACAACCCGTCGCGTCCTTCCGTTCTCCTCGCTACAACCAACCAGTCCTACCTTCCTGGACTCGTACACCCAATGGCTCTTCCCGTCATCGTCCACCTGGTTCCACCACCGCAACCCCACCATGAGTCTTCCTGTGATGTTCTAGGAGAGGGAAGAGAAGAACAGCTTTAAGGATTGTAAAAGGTCCCTACAAAACCTACAAATCCAACGTCACCACTTAGTACTTATTAGCGCTCAATACCAAAAGTTCCTTCTGCAGCCATATGGGGGGTCCCCGGGTTACAAACCCGTTAGAGACTTTCCTCCTGTTTGTAATCCGGAAATGTTCGTAAGTCGGCCGCGCATGCGCAGAACGACAATTACGGACACTTCCGACATTTTCCGAGGCTCCGTCTGGCCGCGCATGCGCAGAACGTCCGCGCAGAACAACAGAGGGTCCCCGCGGCGCCCTGTTCGTAAGTAGGAGTGGTTCGGAAGTCAGGCGTTCGGAAATCAGGGACCCCCCCTGTATTGGAGTAGAACCATCCAAGGAAGGGACGTCACAACTGGAGTTACCCCGGGGCCCATCCCAGGCGCCACAACTGGAGTTACCCCGGGGCCCATCCCAGGCGCCAGGTCACCATGGCAACTAGAAATTGCGTCCTGGGTTCACACCTCTGTGTACTGAAATCGCAATACCATTTCGGTTTCTGTCCCCCCCCCATTGACTTCAATGCCAAAAAAAAAAAAAAAATAATAATAATAATAATAATAATAATAATAATAATAATAATAATAATAATAAATAAAGAGAAAGAGAAAAAAATAAAAATAAAAATAAAGAAGAAAAATAAATCACATCTCGTGAAGTTAGTCGCCCAGAAAGAAGCTCCTTTTTTGGGCAACAAGCCTCACGAAATCAGATTTGCCACGACTGCAGCGGGCAAAAACCACACCGCGTTTTAGATTCCGTTGAAAATAATAACGCCTGAACTTCCATTTTGAGGCTGCAGACAGAATCGCGATCCCAAAATGCGGGGAGGGGGGGGGGGGGTAACGGGATGGAGTACCCCCCTATAACAGGTTTCTATTATTCTTTCTGGCCTATCAGCGTTACGTCGGGGCTATAAGTAAGCTAGGGAGCAAATCACTTGCCTCGCCCCAAGAGCTGACAACACACGCTGGATGGAGCAGTGTCAGCAAAAATCACCCTTTCACCCACAAAAAATCTGCCCCCTGCTAAAACCCCCCCAACCCAAGCTAAAATCTCCTGCGCTGGATCACGTGCCCAATCCGGCCCCTTTTGGGGATCAGCGGGTGCCGACCAATGGATCTGCTGATTGGCAAGGAAAGAGGCTGGATGGAGCTCTGCCTATGTAAACAAAGGGGCGTGTTTGAGTAATAGATTCTCTTTCCCTGTAAAGCAGAGAAAAAAAAAATCCATCACATGCTTGGGGTAAACATAACATAGATCTGACAGACAACAAAAAACAAAACAATTAAATAAAAAAGAAACATACATACACACATATAATTATGTATGTATGTATGTATACGGCCTGATAAATTATCTCATAAAATGACATTGTTAAATGTTTTATGCAGAATTAAGTTCCAAATAATAAATAACAACAACTTTAACAATATTAACATAAAGCATATCAGTGCCCATAAATGCAGCCTCACTGTGCCCATAAATGCAGCTCACTGTGCCCACAAATACTGCTCACTGTGCCCACAAATGTAGCCTCACTGTGCCCATCATCGATAGACTCACCATGGTATGTGTCATGGAGCCAGGTCTGTGTTCGGCGGCGCCGTAGCAAGGTCCCGCCCCCAGACCGGCTCGTGTGATAGGCGGATTACTGATTTAATCTAGGCCCCCAGGGGGCCTAGACCGGCTCGTGTGATAGTAGATTAAATCAGTAATCCGCCTATCACACGAGCCGGTCTGGGGGCGGGACCTTGCTACGGCGCCGCGGAACACAGACCTGGCTCTGTAACACACAGCCTGCATCTCTGTGACACACAAGAGGAGGAGAGAGGGAGGGGAATGCAGCAGCCTCCGCTCAAAGCGGCCCCAGTTCAGTCCGGTCCTGCCGCTCTGTGTCCTCCAGCTGATCGCTTCTGGCAGCGATGCAGGCGTTGTTTTACAGAACATCAGAGCGGCACGGAGGGGGGGATTCTCTGACCCCCACCCCGCACCGCTCTGATGTCCTGTAAAAAAGCCTGCGCAGCTGGAGGACACAGAGCGGCAGGACCGGACTGAACTGGGGCCGCTTTGAGCGAAAGGGTGCTGCATTCCCCTCCCTCTCTCCTCCTCTTGTGTGTCACAGAGATGCAGGCTGTGTGTTACAGAGCCAGGTCTGTGTTCCGCGGCGCCTGGAAGCTGTCAGCCTTGTCCACCCCTGCTCCTCACTCGCCCTGCCCTAAATTCCACTCGCAAAATGCGAGCAGGCGAGTGGAATTTTTGGAGGGCTGTATGTATGTATGTATGTATGTATGTATGTATGTATGTATGTATGTATGTATGTATGTATGTACACATACATACATGTGTGTATGTGTACACACACACACACACACACACACACACACACACACACACACACACTATATATATTACTACCCACTGTATATAAACGGCCGGGTGGGAGCCGCCTACTTCTGATCGGACGTTCCCGAACGTCCTTCAGAAGTAGGGGGATCGCGGTGCGATCCTGATGCACTCGTGTCACCCGGACACGCCGCATCTCAGATTGGCAGGAGGGCTCTGTGATTGGCCCTCCTGATCACATGACGGCCGTGTCCAATCACAGCCGTCATGTGATGTAAGCAAACAGCCGGTTGTCGGAAGTCGTTGGGGAGGAGAGGAGAGCGGATCACTGCAGCCGGCTGGTGATCAGTGAGTGAGTTGTTTTTTTACTCACTGATCACCAGTCTAGTGTCACCAACACCTGTAAAACACACATGTCCCAGTAAAATAACATGTCCCAATGATTATCTGCACACATATGTCCGTGATCACGCGAACCAATTATTATACACTTAACGGAATTTTTTTACTAAAAACATGTAGCAGAATACATTTTGTCTTAAATTTATGACAAAATTTGATTTTATTGGATTTCGTTTAAAAAAGAAAGGAGAAAATATTGTTTTTTTTCAAAATTTCCGCAATTTTTTCGCTTATATCGCAAAAAATAAAAAACGGAGTCGTGAATAAATACCACCAAACTAAAGCTCTATTTGTGCGAACAAAATGATAAAAATGTCATTTGGGTACAGCATTGCATGACCGCGCAATTGTCATTGAAAGTGCGAGAGCGCTGAAAGCTGAAAATTGGTCTGGTTTATATATAATTTATATATATATATTTATATATATATATATATATATATATATATATATATATATATATATATATATATATATATATATATATATATATATATAAATATATATATATATATATATAAATATATATATATATATATATACACACACACACACACACACATTTTTAAAAATAAACAAATTATATATATAACATTTAAAAAAAAAAAAAAAAAAGTACACCAAAACACTGGCTAGGCATACGTTTAACCCTTTGATTACCCCTGATGTTAACCCCTTCCCAGCCAGTGTCATTAGTACAGTGACAGTGTATATTTTTAGTGCTGATGTATGTATTGGTGTCACTGATCCCCCCCCCCCCCCCACAAAGTGTCAGTTGGTGTCATATTGACCGCCGCAATATCACAGTCCTGCTACAAGTTGCTGATCGCCTCCATTGAAGAAGAAAGAAGAAAGAAGAAATATAAAATTCCACTATAGTCCATAATTTTTTTTTTTAAACAAAAAATATGTAGCAGAGTACATATCTGCCTAAATTGTTGAAGAAGGTAGATTTTTTAAATTGGACTTTTATAGCAGAAAGAAAAAAATAAATTAAAAATGTTATATATATATATATATATATATATATATATATATATATATATATATATATAATATATATATATATATATATATATATAACATAATTTTTTTTTTTTTCAAAAAATTATCGTTTTTTTTTGGGGGGGGGGGGTTTATAGCACCAAAAAAAAAAAAACGCAGAGGTTATCAAATATCACCAAAAGAAAGCTTTGTGGACATACATTTTATTTGGGTACAGCTTCGCACAACCGCGCAATTGTCAGTTAAAGTAGCAGTGCCGTATTGCAAAAAATGGCCTGATCATGAAGGGGGGGTAAATCTTCTGGAGGGTGAAGTGGTTAACTGCTGTATGCAAGGACACACAACAATGGAATGGGAAGAACGGTCACGTGGAGGCGCGTCACTCACCTTTACCGTCCAGAAGTCACATGACAGAAGTAGGATGATGGTCACCATACAGGCGATGAAGCTGCTGGAGATGAGCTCACACAGGATGTAGACCAGGATGGCGCTCACCCGGAAGAAGAGATGGAAAAACGATGCCAGGGGGTGCCTGGAAAAAAAAAAAAAAAAAAATGTTTAATGGGCAACAAAAGCTCACTAGACGCCCGTTGGGGAGGAGGCGAGGCTAGTGTGATGACACACCCCCAGGGGGCGGGCTCACAGGAAGTAGGATGAATTCCACCACATCTCAGGAATGGTTATTACTCCGTCACACTTACTTTATTTTCTTTGGTTTCGGCCGCCTCGTGTTTTCATCATCTGCATCGAAGAGAGAGACATCCTCCGTCTCGTCTAGACTGTCCTAGAAAACAATAAAGAGGACCAATCACAGAGGAGCGGAGGAGGGACCCTGTATACAGTACACTTGTGTGGGCTGAACTACGGAAAAGGGAATATTCTCCTTCTGTACAGAGCCCGACATGCCAGCCTGAGAGTCCGAGGACCCGCCTCAAGAGGACGACGCCCCCGAGGACCCACCTCCCCCGAGCGCCCCGAGGACCCACCTCAAGAGGAGGGCGCCCCCGAGGACCCACCTCCCCCGAGCGCCTCGAGGACCCACCTCAAGAGGAGGGCGCCCCCGAGGACCCACCTCAAGAGGAGGGCGCCCCCGAGGACCCACCTCAAGAGGAGGGCGCCCCCGAGGACCCACCTCAAGAAGACGACGCCCCGCCCCCCCGAGGACCCACCTCAAGAGGACGACGCCCCCGAAGACCCGCCGCTAGAGGACGACGCCCCCCCGAAGACCCACCTCCCCCGAGCGCCCGAGGACCCACCTCAAGAGGACGACGCCCCCGAGGACCCACCTCAAGAGGACGACGCCCCCGAGGACCCACCTCCCCCCGAGCGCCCCACCTCAAGAGGACGCCCCCCCCCCCCCCAAGGACCCACCTCAAGAGGACGCCCCCGAGGACCCGCCTCCCCCGAGCGCCCCGAGGACCCACCTCCCCCGAGCACCCACCTCAAGAGGAGGATGCCCCGAACACCCACCTCCCCAAGCGCCCCGAGGACCCGCCTCCCCCAAGCGCCCACCTCAAGAGGAGGAGGCCCCGAGGACCCGCCTCCCCCGAGCGCCCCGAAGACCCGCCTCCCCAAGCGCCCCGAGGACCCGCCTCCCCAAGCGCCCCGAGGACCCGCCTCCCCAAGCGCCCCGAGGACCCGCCTCCCCAAACGCCCCGAGGACCCGCCTCCCCAAGCGCCCCGAGGACCCGCCTCCCCAAGCGCCCCGAGGACCCGCCTCCCCCAAGCGCCCCGAGGACCCACCTCCCCAAGCGCCCCGAGGACCCACCTCCCCAAGCGCCCCGAGGACCCGCCTCCCCAAGCGCCCCACCTCAAGGAGGAGGACGCCCCGAGCACCCACCTCCCCCGAGCGCCCCGAGGACCCGCCTCAAGAGGATGCCCCGAGGACCCACTTCCCCCGAGCGCCCCGAGGACCCACCTCCCCCGAGCACCCACCTCAAGAGGAGGATGCCCCGAACACCCACCTCCCCAAGCGCCCCGAGGACCCGCCTCCCCCGAGCGCCCACCTCAAGAGGAGGAGGCCCCGAGGACCCCCCTCCCCCCGAGCGCCCCGAAGACCCGCCTCCCCAAGCGCCCCGAGGACCCCCCTCCCCAAGCGCCCCGAGGACCCGCCTCCCCAAGCGCCCCGAGGACCCCCCGCCCCCCCAGAGCGCCCCCCTCCACCCCCCCCCTCCCCAAGCGCCCCGAGGACCCGCCTCCCCCCCCCCCCCGAGGACCCGCCTCCCCAAGCGCCCCGAGGACCCCCCCCCCCCAAGCGCCCCGAGGACCCGCCTCCCCAAGCGCCCCACCTCAAGAGGAGGACGCCCCGAGCACCCCCCTCCCCCGAGCGCCCCGAGGACCCCCCTCCCCCCCCAGAGGATGCCCCGAGGACCCACTTCCCCCGAGCGCCCCGAGGACCCACCTCCCCCGAGCGCCCCCCTCAAGAGGAGGACGCCCGAGCACCCCCCCCCCCAAGCGCCCCAAGGACCCACCTCAAGAGGACGCCCCGAGCACCCACCCCCCCCCCCCCCCCCAGAGCGCCCCCCCCACAGAGGCCACCCCCCCCAAAAACTACAAATGTGCCATCATTCCCCCCTCCCCCCCAGAGAGAACTACAAGTGCCATCATTCCCCCCCCCCCCCCCCCCCAGAGAGAACTACAAGTGCCATCATTCCCCCCCCCAGAGAGAACTACAAGTGCCATCATTCCCCCCCCCCAGAGAGAACTACAAGTGCCATCATTCCCCCCCCCCCCAGAGAGAACTACAAGTGCCATCATTCCCCCCCCCCCCCCAGAGAGAACTACACCCCCCCCCCCCACGTGCCATCATTCCCCCCCCCCCCCAGAGAGAACTACAAGTGCCATCATTCCCCCCCCCCCCCCCCCAGAGAGAACTACAAGTGCCATCATTCCCCCCCTCCCCCCCCCCCCCAGAGAGAACTACAAGTGCCATCATTCCCCCCTCCCCCCCCAGAGAGAACTACAAGTGCCATCATTCCCCCCCTCCCCCCCCAGAGAGAACTACAAGTGCCATCATTCCCCCCTCCCCCCCCCAGAGAGAACTACAAGTGCCATCATTCCCCCCCCCCTACACCCTCCCCCCCCCAGAGAGAACTACAAGTGCCATCATTCCCCCTCCCCCCCCCCAGAGAGAACTACAAGTGCCATCATTCCCCCCCCCCCAGAGAGAAACCCCCCCCCCCCCCAGAGAGAACTACAAGTGCCATCATTCCCCCCCCCCCCCCAGAGAGAACTACAAGTGCCATCATTCCCCCCCCCCAGAGAACTACAAGTGCCATCATTCCCCCCCCCCCCAGAGAGAACTACAAGTGCCATCATTCCCCCCCCCCAGAGAACTACAAGTGCCATCATTCCCCCCTCCCCCCCCAGAGAACTACAAGTGCCATCATTCCCCCCCCCCCCCCAGAGAACTACAAGTGCCATCATTCCCCCCCCCCCAGAGAACTACAAGTGCCATCATTCCCCCCCTCCCCCCCAGAGAACTACAAGTCCCATCATCCCCCCTGTAGGGCCCGGTTCTCCCCCTCACTCACCTGCCGCATCATATCACCTCACAGCTCCGACTTCCGGGACACGATTCACTTCCGGCATTCCCGCACGCCCCCGACTCGTGCACCCGCAGATAGGAGGATCACAAAAGCAAAAAACGCCTCTAGGGGCGGGACCGCGAGGAAGAACGGCCCTCCCACCTTACTACAGATATATATCTCCTCCCACCTTCAGCGCTCCAACATAAGGGAGGGCGGGGCGTGTGAAAGAGCCGAGCACGGGGGCGGGGCCGTAGGAGGAGAAAAGGTGGGAAGTGGGCGTGGAACTGAGCAATAATAAGATATTATGAGATGTGAGCGCCCCCTCCCGGTATGATATATATCGCCGGACATTTCTGTCCTCACCATCCGGACCTCATTTCTCTTCATTCATTCCCACCCCCTCCACTCCTCTCCATTCCTCTCCATTCCTCTCCATTCATCTTCATTCATCTTCATTCCTCTTCATTCCCCTCTATTCCTCCTCACCCCCTCCATTCCTCTTCATTCCTCCCCAGTCCCCACCCCCTCCACTCCTCTTCATTCCCCTCAACCCCTCCTCATTCCCTTCCATTTCTCGTCATTCCTCTCCATTCCTATTTTTTTCTATTCATTCTTCGTCCTTTCTCTCCATTTCTCTCCATCCCTCTTTATTTCTCTTCATTCCTCTCCATTCCTCTTTATTTCTCTTCATTCCTCTCCATTCCTCTTTATTTCTCTTCATTCCTCTCCATTCCTCTTCATTCCTCCCCACCCCCTCCATTCCTCCCCACCCCCTCCCATTCCTCCTCATTCCTCTTCATCATTCTTCTCCATTCCTCTCTCTATTCCTCCTCCTCACCCCTCCATTCCTCTCATTCCCCTCAATCCCTCTCTCATTCCCCCTATTCCATTTCTCTTCATTCATCCTCTCTTTATTCCTCTTCATTCCTCTATTTTTTTCTCTATTCATCCCCTCTTCATTCCTTCCCTCTCCATCCCTCTATCCTCTTCATTCCTCTCTCCATCCCCTTTATTTCCCTCTCTCCCTCCCTCTATATTCCTCTCTTCCTCTCATTCCTCTCCATCCCTCTTTTTCTCTTCATTCCTCTCCATCCCTCTTCATTCCTCTACCTCTATATTTCTCTTCATTCCTCTCCATTCCCTTCTCCTCTTCCTCCTCATCATTCCTCTTCATTCCTCCCCACCCCCTCCATTCCTTCATTCCTCTTCATTCCTCTTCATTCCCCTCTATTCCTCCTCACCCCTTCCATTCCTCTTCATTCCCTCATCCCCTCCTCATTCCATTCCATTTCTCTTCATTCCTCTCAATTCTTATTTTTTCCTATTCATTCTTCTTCCTTTCTCTCCATTTCTCTCCATTCCTCTTCATTCCTCTCCATCCCTCTTTATTTCTCTTCATTCCTCTCCATCCCTCTTCATTCCTCTCCATCCCTCTCCATTCCTCTTCATTCCTCTCCATCCCTCTTTATTTATCTTCATTCCTCTCCATCCCTCTTCATTCCTCTCCATCCCTCTTTATTTCTCTTCATTCCTCTTCACCCCTCTTTATTTCTCTTCATTCCTCTTCATCCCTCTTCATTCCCCTCCCTCCCTCTATATTTCTCTTCATTCCTCTCTATTCCTCCCCACCCCCTCCATTCCTCCTCATTCCTCTTCATTCTTCTTCATTCCCCTCTATTCCTCCTCACCCCCTCCATTCCTCTTCATTTCCCTCAATCCCTCCTCATTCCATTCCATTTCTCTTCATTCCTCTCAATTCCTATTTTTTCCTATTCATTCTTCCTCCATTTCTCTTCATTTCTCTCCATTCCTCTTCATTCCTCTTCATCCCTCTTCATTCCTCTCCATCCCTCTATATTTCTCTTCATTCCTCTCTATCCCTCTTTATTTCTCTTCATTCCTCTTCATTCCTCCCCACCCCCTCTATTTCTCCTCATTCCTCTTCATTCTTCTTCATTCCCCTCTATTCCTCCTCACCCCCTCCATTCCTCTTCATTCCCTCCTCATTCCATTCCATTCCTCTTCATTCCTCTCCACCCCTCTTTAGTTCTCTTCATTCCTCTCCATTCCTCTTTATTTCTCTTCATTCCTCCCCACCCCCTCCATTCCTCCTCATTCCTCTTAATTCTTCTTCATTCCCCTCTATTCCTCCTCACCCCCTCCATTCCTCTTCATTCCCTCCTCATTCCATTCCATTTCTCTTCATTCCTCTCAATTCCTATTTTTCCCTATTCTTCTTCCTTTCTCTCCATTTCTCTCCATTCCTCTTCATTCCTCTCCATCCCTCTTTATTTCTCTTCATTCCTCTCTATCCCTCTTCATTCCTCTCCATCCCTCTTCATTCCTCTCAATTCCTCTTCATTCCTCTCCATCCCTCTTTATTTCTCTTCATTCCTCTCCATCCCTCTTCATTCCTCTCCATCCCTCTTTATTTCTCTTCATTCCTCTTCACCCCTCTTTATTTCTCTTCATTCCTCTTCATTCCTCTCCCTCCCTCTATATTTCTCTTCATTCCTCTATATCCCTCTTTATTTCTCTTCATTCCTCCCCACCCCCTCCATTCCTCCTCATTCCTCCTCATTCCTCTTAATTCTTCTTCATTCCCCTCTATTCCTCCTCACCCCCTCCATTCCTCTTCATTCCCTCCTCATTCCATTCCATTTCTCTTCATTCCTCTCAATTCCTATTTTTCCCTATTCTTCTTCCTTTCTCTCCATTTCTCTCCATTCCTCTTCATTCCTCTCCATCCCTCTTTATTTCTCTTCATTCC
Source organism: Lithobates sylvaticus (assembly GCA_028564925.1). Taxonomy (NCBI): domain Eukaryota; kingdom Metazoa; phylum Chordata; class Amphibia; order Anura; family Ranidae; genus Lithobates; species Lithobates sylvaticus. Next base: position 196,306,609 of record CM053037.1, on the reverse strand, counting down.
TCTCTATCCCTCTTCATTCCTCTCCATCCCTCTTCATTCCTCTCAATTCCTCTTCATTCCTCTCCATCCCTCTTTATTTCTCTTCATTCCTCTCCATCCCTCTTCATTCCTCTCCATCCCTCTTTATTTCTCTTCATTCCTCTTCACCCCTCTTTATTTCTCTTCATTCCTCTCCATCCCTCTTCATTCCTCTCCCTCCCTCTATATTTCTCTTCATTCCTCTCTATCCCTCTTTATTTCTCTTCATTCCTCTCCATTCCTCCCCATCCCCTCCATTCCTCCTCATTCCTCTTCATTCGTCTTCATTCCCCTCTATTCCTCCTCACCCCCTCCATTCCTCTTCATTCCCCTCAATCCCTCCTCATTCCATTCCATTTCTCTTCATTCCTCTCAATTCATATTTTTTCCTATTCATTCTTCCTCCATTTCTCTCCATTCCTCTTCATTCCTCTCCATCCCTCTTCATTCCTCTCCCTCCCTCTATATTTCTCTTCATTCCTCTCTATCCCTCTTTATTTCTCTTCATTCCTCCCCACCCCCTCCATTTCTCCTCATTCCTCTTCATTCTTCTTCATTCCCCTCTATTCCTCCTCACCCCCTCCATTCCTCTTCATTCCCTCCTCATTCCATTCCATTTCTCTTCATTCCTCTCAATTCCTATTTTTTCCTATTCATTCTTCTTCTTTCCTCTCCATTCCTCTCCATTCCTCTCCATTCCTCTTCATTCCTCTCCATCCCTCTTTATTTCTCTTCATTCCTCTCCATCCCTCTTCATTCCTCTCCCTCCCTCTATATTTCTCTTCATTCCTCTCCATCCCTCTTTATTTCTCTTCATTCCTCTCCATCCCTCTTCATTCCTCTCCCTCCCTCTATATTTCTCTTCATTCCTCTCTATCCCTCTTTATTTCTCCTAATCCCTCTTCATTCCTCCCCACCTCCACCATTCCTCCTCATTCCTCTTCATTCCCCTCTATTCCTCCTCACCCCCTCCATTCCTCTTCATTCCCCTCAATCCCTCCTCATTCCATTTCTCTTCATTTCTCTCAATTCCTATTTTTTCCTATTCATTCTTCCTCCATTTCTCTTCACTCCTCTCCATTCCTCTCCATCCCTCTTCATTTCTCTTCATTCTTCTTCATGTCTCTCCATCCCTCTTAGATCCTCTCCATTTCTCTTCATTCCTCTCCATTCCTCTTCATTCCTCTCATCCCTCTTAATTTCTCTCATCCCTCTTTATTTCTCTTTGTTCCTCGTCATTCCTCTTCATTCCTCCCCATTCCTCTTCATTCCTTTCTGAGCGATTCTGTTTCTTTTTATATTATTCATTTATTCTTTTTTTTAGATGGAGGTCACATGGTATATACCCCAAATATCACCCCCCCTCCCCATCGGAGTCCTCCCCCCCCCTACATCAGCTTCCCCATCAGAGTCCTCCCTTATATCACCCCCCCTGTATTGTATATTTTATGCTGGTTTATGTTTTTATCTCGGCAATCCGGTCATGTGGGACGGAAAGTCGTCTTCTCTAATGTGATAAACCCCCCCCCCCCCCTCCGCATACATTCCATATTAGGGAGGGGTGCTGTAGTGACACCTCCTGATAGGGGCGGGGCCATGACACCCTGCACTAGTCCTCAGCCTTCACAGAGTCATTCAATCCAGGAGACCGATGACATCTTGTGGCCAAGAAAAGGCACTGCAGGGGAAAGCTCCGGATTTAAAGTGGGCATTGCAGCCTGAGCTGATTCTTATTTTCTTGGGAACAATTTTTAATAAAATAAAGTCTAGCCCCGCGTTGGCCATTCAAAGCTTCCCGAATATCACCGATTGTTATCATTGATTATTCGTGTTGCCTATTAGTGTGGGAAGGTTAACTTAAAGGTCAGTTTCCCCCTCAAAATTTAGTGTATGTGAAAATGGCAACGTCGTGGTATATTTAAATTCAGCCAAAATGTCATGCACAGCCGACTCCTTGGAAAAAATGACACAAAATAAATGTTTTTATTTGTTTTATTTTAAGTCATGTGAAAACAATTTTTCCTGGTGGCATTATGTAAACTTGCCGTTCCAAACCCAACCAGAGCAAGAAATTGTACTAAGAAGTAGAAATCTCTACATAAAAAAAGGAAAAAATTGCGTGTGTGTATATATATATATATCTTGTATTTTTATTATTATTATTAATTAAATATATATATATATAAATATTCGTTTTTTTATTTTTTTATTAAAGTAATAAAACGTATTTTTTCATTTTGGATAAAGTAAGGGAGGGTTATAACCCCTGTAAAATATTTTTTCCCCCCTCTTTGTCCCTTTGGGGAGATTCGCCTTCACTTCCCGTCCCTTGGCTTAAAACAGGAAGTGCAAATGAAAGGAATCCATTAGGGACACCCCCCAGCCCCCCAGAACTAGTGTCCCCATTGGAAGATTTCCCCTGTACTACTTTTCTGGGGACATCCCAAAATCTGGGATTTTATTTGACTTTCATTTTCAAAGATAATAGTAAACAGGAGAAATTTGGAGAGTAAATTTATCTAAAAGGGGGCACAGACAGCAAAAAAAAAAAAAAATGAGAGGGGGGGGGGTCTAATCCCTCTTCACTCCACCCGAAAAAAAATAAAAAATAAAGTTTTGCCTTCAGTTATACTATTTATTATTTTATTCTAAAAGATTCCCACAGTTATGTAAATTTAAGAGACTTTGTCACCTTGCCCGCTCAGGAAATGTGACAGGGTCTCTTTAAAGCTCACCCTCAATCACCTAGCAATAAATAAATAAATAATAATAATAATTTAAAAAAAAAAAAATATATATATATATATATATATATATATAATATATATATATATATACATATAATTATACAACTGTATTAAATTAAATTAACATAACAGTGGGGCGATCATAAGAATAAAATAATAAATAGTATAACTGAAGGCGGAGTGGAGAGGGATTAGACCCCCTCTCATTTTTTTTTATTGCTGTCTGTGCCCCCTTTACTCTCCAAATTTCTCCTGTTTTATAATTATTATTTTTATTAATAATAATAATAATAATAATAATAATATAATAATATTATATATATTCACATATATACAAAGTGATATATATACTGTATATATATATATATATATATATATATATATATAATTATTATTTTTAATAATAATATATAATAATATTATATATATATATATATATATATATATATATATATATATATATATATGTATGTAAGTATATATATATATATAAAGTATAATAATAATAATATATATATACATTCACATATTATATACAGTATATATACAAAGTGATATATATATATATATTATATATGTATATATATATATAATTATTATTTTTAATAATAATATATAATAATAATATATAATAATAATATATATATACATTCACATATTATATACAGTATATATACAAAGTGATATATATATATACATATATATATTATTATTATTTAATGGGACTTATATAGCGCCATCAATTTCCGCAGTGCTTTACATATACATTGTACACTCACATATACACACAGTACTGTGAACCTCGGCCTCTCAGGAAATGTGACTGGGTCTCTTTAAAGCCCACATAGAAGACAAAAATATATATATATTTTTCTATTTTCTTTTTTTTTTTTTTATGTCAGAGCAAGCAAGATGACAATTTTTTTTTTTTTTAATTAACATAACAGTGGAAATCATAAGAATAAAATATATATATATATATATATACAGTGGTGTGAAAAAGTGTTTGCCCCCTTCCTCATTTCCTGTTCCTTTGCATGTTTGTCACACTTAAGTGTTTCGGAACATCAAACCAATTTAAACAATAGTCAAGGACAACACAAGTAAACACAAAATGCAATTTGTAAATGAAGGTGTTTATTATTAAAGGTGAAAAAAAATCCAAACCATCATGGTCCTGTGTGAAAAAGTGATTGCCCCCCTTGTGAAAACATACTATAACTGTGGTTGTCCACACCTGAGTTCAATTTCTCTAGCCACACCCAGGCCTGATTATTGCCACACCTGTTCACAATCAAGGCATCACTTAAATAGGAGCTGCTTGACACAGTAAGATCCACCAGAAGATCCTTAAAAGCTACACATCATGCCGAGACCCAAAGAAATTCAGGAACAATTGTGAAAGAAAGTAATTGAGATCTATCAGTCTGGAAAGGGTTATAAAGCCATTTCCAAAGCTTTGGGAATCCAGCGAACCACAGTGAGAGCCATTATCCACAAATGGCGAAGACATGGAACAGTGGTGAACCTCCCAGGAGTGGCCGGCCGCCCAAAATTACCCCCAAGAGCGCAGCGACGACTCATCAAAGAGGTCACAAAAGACCCCACAACAACGTCCAAGGAACTGCAGGCCTCACTTGCCTCAGTTAAGGTCAGCGTTCATGCCTCCACCATCAGGAAAAGACTGGGCAAAAATGGCCTGCATGGCAGAGTTCCAAGGAGAAAACCACTGCTGAGCAAAAAGAACATCAAAGCTCGTCTCCATTTCTCCACAACACATCTTGATGATCCCCAAGACTTTTGGGACAACATTCTGTGGACCGATGAGACAAAAGTGGAACTCTTTGGAAGGTGTGTGTCCAAGTATATCTGGCGTAGAAGGAACACTGCATTTCAGAAAAAGAACATTATACCAACAGTAAAATATGGTGGTGGTAGTGTGATGGTCTGGGGGCTGTTTTGCTGCTTCAGGACCTGGAAGACTTGCCGTGATAAAAGGAACTATGAATTCTGCTGTCTACCAAGAGATCCTGAAGGAGAATGTCCGACCATCTGTTCGTGTACTCAAGCTGAAGCGAACTTGGGTTCTGCAGCAGGACAATGATCCTAAACACACCAGCAAGTCCACCACGAATGGCTGAAGAAAAACAAAATGAAGACTTTGGAGTGGCCTAGCCAAAGTCCAGACCTGAATCCTATTGAGATGTTGTGGTATGACCTTAAAAAGGCCGTTCATGCTCGAAAACCCTCTAATGTAACTGAATTAGGACAATTCTGCAAAGATGAGTGGGCCAAAATTCCTCCAGGACGCTGTAAAAGCCTCATTGCACGTTATCGCAAACGCTTGGTTGCAGTTGTTGCTGCTAAGGGTGGCCCAACCAGTTATTAGGTTTAGGGGGCAATCACTTTTTCACACAGGGCCATGATGGTTTGTATTTTTTTTCACCTTAAATAATAAACACCTTCATTTACAAATTGCATTTTTGTGTTTACTTGTGTTGTCCTTGACTATTGTTTAAATTGGTTTGATGTTCCGAAACACTTAAGTGTGACAAACATGCAAAGGAGCAGGAAATGAGGAAGGGGCAAACACTTTTTCACACCACTGTATATATATATATATATACACATACGGTACATATATGCTAAACCAGTGCAATCAAGCAGGAATTTCAATGGTACAACTAAAGCTTTTAGAGTTAAGAATCCTTCCCCATGTAATCTGTGTGTTGCAGTAATTGGGGGTCTTTTTCATGGCGGTGTTACAGTGCAATGTGTAACTGGTGCCACCATTCTTGCCCATCGGGGGGGGGGGGGGGGGGGGGGGGGGGGGGGGTTTCTCTAACTTCCTTTCCTTATGTTGTCCATACACTATACGAAAAAATCGGCCAAACCCATTTTCGAAAAATTAACATTCAGGCCATGAGAGCAAAAGATCGCGCCATCATGTAATGACCGATAAATCGTTCAGTGGACATAAATTAATCAATTTTGTGTTTTTTTTTTCACGTATACCTAGTGCACTCAGTTCGGACGGGAAACACATTAACCTCTCAATTTATCGCTCGTTCGGCAGAAGATTTCCAATCCTTTTTTTCGGCTCAAAAACGTCCCAACGGTTACCGGTTTGGTGCCGAAAAACGAACGAAACTGGCCAAATGACCGACTTTCGGACGATTCTCCGTATAGCGTATGGCCAGCATAAGATTCAGCAGGCAGTGAAGGGAAATCCCTCCTCTGACAGCTGTCATTGAAGCAGCTGCTGGACTATCGGTGACACAAAGTAAATAATTCTACATAAAACAATTGTAAAAAAAAAAAGAAAGTCACAAATTGCAACTAATGATCTATCATGTGACCAAAGAGCGCTCCTCACCCCTTGGACCACAAATGTTCTTATTCTAGGCGCTCAAAATATCTTTTCAACGATCTGGAGTACAAATTGAAACGTTAATGAGTCCCCCAAATAGGGTCTTTCCAATTTTACTGACGCGTTTCGCAGAAAAATGCGCGGCGGTTCATTGGATGAAACAAAAATGACGCCACCTGCAGCGTTTTATTGCCACACCGCCAATAGCTTTTCAGCTCAATGTGCGTCTCCCTGAGCTGCAGACACTGAGAACCGGACACTGAGAACCGGACACTAGGGCCTTACAGAATCAATGGGGGGGTGGGGGGGGGATTTATCAAACAGAATCTGGAGCAGCTGTCTATGGCAACCAATCAGCTTCTTCCTCCAGCTTGTTCAGTTAGGCTTTTAAAATGAAAATTACAAGCTCAAAGGTACAGCTCCTCCAGCTTTGATAAATTATGGTCACGCTGCAGTACCAGATTCCACCACTGCAGTTGAAATATGGACCTTATATATCAAGTAATATCCAGGAACTGCAGGAGCAGTCAAGGCAAAGGCCAATCAAGGCAAACAACTAAAGCAAAAAAATGTCACTACCTGCTAAAAAAATTCACGATGAAATGCAAATTCTGTTGTGCCCCTCCCACATTTTGTTCAGAGCTTTGAAGACTTCCTGCAGGGGGAAAATCCCACCTTACTCCAGGAGATATCCTCTAACTTCCCAAATAAGTACCTCCCCCTTCCATTCATTGCAAACCCTCCTACTGCAAACCTAACATTTTACCTATAACCCTCTAGGTCAGGGGTCTCCAAACTTTCTAATCAAAGGGCCAGTTTACTGTCCTCAGACTTTGGGGGTCGGTCAGATAAGGGCCAGTGGGGGTAGAAAATGTCCTGGTGTCCAGTGGTAGTAAACAATGCCCTATCTTTGGTGTCAGTGGGAGGAATAGTGCCCTATTGTTGGTGTCAGTGGGAGGGATTGTGCCCTTTTGTTGGTGTCAGTGGGAAGGAATAGTGCCCCCATTGTTGGTATCAGTTGGAAGAATAGTGTCCCATCCTTGGTGTCAGTGGGAGGAATAGTGTCCCATCCTTGGTGTTAATGGAAGGAATAGTGCCCCATTGTTGGTGTCAGTGAGAGGAATAGCGGCCCATTGTTGGTATCAGTTGGAGGAATAGTGTCCAATCCTTGGTGTCAATGGAAAGAATTGTGCCCCATTGTTGGTGTCAGTGGGCAGGATAGTGCCTCATTGTTGGTATTAATGGAAGGAATAGTACCCCATCGCTGGTGTCAATGGAAGGAATTGAGTCCCATTGTTGGTGCCAGTGGGAGGAATAGTGACCCATCATTAATGTCAAAGGAAGGAATAGTGCCCCATTGTTGATGTCAATGGAAGGAATAGTGCCCCCATTGTTGGTGCCAGTGGGAGGACTCGTTCCCTATTGTTGGTGTCAGTGGGAGGACTAGTTGCCTATTGTTGGTGTCAGTGGGAGGACTAGTTCCCTATTGTTGGTGTCAGTGGGAGGAATTTTGTCCTTTTGTTGGTGTCAATGGAAGGAATAGTGCCCATTGTTGGTGTCAGTGAGAGGAATAGCGTCCCATTGTTGGTATCAGTTAGAGAAATAGTGTCCAATCCTTGGTGTCAATGGAAAGAATTGTTCCCCATTGTTGGTGTCAGTGGGCAGGATAGTGCCTCATTGTTGGTATTAATGGAAGGAATAGTACCCCATCGCTGGTGTCAATGGAAGGAATTGAGTCCCATTGTTGGTGCCAGTGGGAGGAATAGTGACCCATCATTAATGTCAAAGGAAGGAATAGTGCCCCATGTTTGATGTCAATGGAAGGAATAGTGCCCCATTGTTGGTGTCAGTGGGAGGACTTGTTCCCTATTGTTGGTGTCAGTGGGAGGAATTTTGTCCTTTTGTTGGTGTCAATGGAAGGAATAGTGCCCTGTTGTTGGTGTCAGTGAGAGGACAAGTTCCCTATTGTTGGTTTTAGTGGGAGGAATAGTTCCCCATTGGTGTCAGTGGGAGGAATTTTGCCCCATTGTTGGTATCAGTTGGAGGAATAGTGCCCCATCCTTGGTGTTAATGGAAGGAATATTGCCCCATCGTTGGTGTCAGTGGAAGGAATAGTGCCCCATTGTTGGTGTCAGTGAGAGGACTAGTTCCCTATTGTTGGTTTTAGTGGGAGGAATAGTTCCCCATTGGTGTCAGTGGGAGGAATTTTGCCCCATTGTTGGTATCAGTTGGAGGAATAGTGCCCCATCCTTGGTGTTAATGGAAGGAATATTGCCCCATCGTTGGTGTCAGTGGAAGGAATAGTGGCCAATCATTGGTGTCAGTGGGAGGAAAAGTGCCCTTTTGATGGTGTCAGTGGGAGGAATAGTGCCCCATTGTTGGTGTCAGTGGGAGGAATAATGCCCCAAGGGCCAGATAAAGGCAAGCAAAGGGCCTCACCTGGACCCTGAGCTGCAGTTTGGAGACCCCTGGCCTGGAGGTCTAGAGCTTTGGATATTCCATGGTCATAGATATACATCGGGCCCGAATTCCGGCACTGCGATTTTCCCTTCTTTGGTGAAGCCATCGATGTTCTTCCCTTGGATCTTCCTCAGCCAGGCCTTCTTGCTCTCCTTGGTTTTCATTGTCTGGCTCAGCGCCTCCACTTCTTCATGCTGCAGCATCTTCTGTGCTTGAAACTCCTTCAACTGCTTGACGGTGAGGAGCTGGAAGCCGCCCCGCTCCCTGTACGGGTCCAGCGATGCCACCGGCGCGGTCACTCCCCGCTTCGGGGCGGCCCTTTCTTGGCGCTGGCCCATGACCATTCGTAAAGGTTGGAGGCTCTCGGGGCTCGTGTACAAACCAGTCTGCTTGGCGGTGGTCTCCACGGCGGAGGTGGACCTTCTCTGCAAAGCTGAGCTTCGTTGTTTCTTCCTAGACGCAGAACCGGTCTGGGGCCGCACGATGGCGGGGGCGGGTATGGTGGACCGGACGCCCGGGCCGTGGATGGACTCGTTCATTTTAAGGCTCAGCTTGCGAATTTCGAAGGCGGTGGCGATTCTCCTCATCTCTGTTGGGGCAGCGGAAGACTTCAGGTACTCGAGAAGGGCGGAAAGGTCCACTTGCTGGCTTTCTCCGGAGTCTTGTGCCACCGCCACCTTCTTCCCGTCTTTGTTTCTGGGCGGCGGAGCTCCCCATTCGTCCCGGATCCTTGAGTTGTGCTCCAGGTTGGTACCAATCTCGTCGCCCTTCTGTAAAGTCTGTATGGTGCTGAATTTTAAGAGGATTTGGTTGGGGCTCATTGGCGTATGAGGGCCGCGCCTTTTCATGCGGCGCAGGGTGGCGCTCTGGCTGGTGGAAAGGGCTGATTTGCGACCGGGGGAACCATAACCCGACTCTCCATCTGCAATTGGAAGGAAGAGGTCATTCTAGTATTAACCGGGTCATAAGGCCTGACCTATCCCTGATCTCTGTGTGCTGAGCTCTTTGCTATATACTTTCTTCACCCCAGAAAGGTATAAAACTCACAGCCCCCCCCCCCCCAACCCCCCCCCCCTAATGAACCCCCCCACCCCCGAGGACTAATACTTATTATTTTCATGTATATATGAGGTGGAGCTTATTTTCTGGTCTATGGGATTGGTTAGAACGTCTGGTCAGGTTATACAGCTGTGACCAATGGAAACCACGGACACCCAATGGGCAGAAATAGAAGTCAATTGTAGAATTTTTTTAAGATGTCACCGGAAGGGAAGCGGGGAGGAAATTTCCCAATGAGGACACAATTGTGGGGTCCCTCCTGACTCCAAGGAAAGATCTATCTATCTATCTATTTATTTTCTACCTATTTATCTATCTATCTATTATTATACAAAATGTATATAGCGCCAACAGTTTATCTATCTTTCCATCTATAATCTATCTATATATCTATTATCTATTCTAGCTCTATATCTATTTTCTGTTTTTTATCTGTCTATCTATCTATCTATCTATCTATCTATCTATCTATCTATATTCTAGCTATTTATCTATCTATTATTATACACGATTTATATAGTGCAGACAGTTTATCTATCTATCTATCTCTGTATCTGTCTATCTATCTATCTATCTATCTATCTATCTATCTATCTATCTATCTATATTGTAGCTATTTATTTATGTATCTATTACTATACTGGATTTATATAGCGCTGACAGTTTATATATCTATCTATCTATCTATCTATCTATCTATCTATCTATTATTATACAAAATGTATATAGAGCCAACAGTTTATCTATCTATCTTTCCATCTATAATCTATCTATATATATATTATCTATTATAGCTCTATATCTATTTTCTATCTGTTTTTTATCTATCTATCTTCTAGCTATTTATCTATCTATCTATTATTATACAGGATTTATATAGTGCAGACAGTTTATCTATCTATCTCTGTATTTAATTATCTATCTATCTATCTCTATCTATCTATCTATCTATCTATCTATCTATCTATCTATCTATCTATCTATCTATCTTATAGCTATTTATTTATTTATGTATCTATTACTATACTGGATTTATATAGCACCAACAGTTTATCTATGCATCTATCTATTATTATACAACATTTATATAGCGCCAACAGTTTATCGATCTATCTTTCCATCTATAATCTATCTATATATCTATTATCTATTCTAGCTCTTTATCTATTTTCTATCTGTTTTTTATCTATCTATCTATCTATATCTATCTATCTATCTATCTATCTATCTATTCTATCTATCTAACTATCTATATATCTAGCTATTTATCTATCTATCTATCTATTATTATACAGGATTTATATAGTGCAGACAGTTTATCTATCTATCTATCTCTGCATTTAATTATCTATCTATCTATCTATCTATATTGTAGCTATTTATTTATGTATCTATTACTATACTGGATTTATATAGCGCCAACAGTTTATCGATCTATCTTTCCATCTATAATCTATCTATTATCTATTCTAGCTCTATATCTATTTTCTTTCTGTTTTTTATCTATCTATATTCTAGCTATCTATCTATCTATTATTATACAGGATTTATATAGTGCAGACAGTTTATCTATCTATCTATCTATCTCTGTATTTAATTAATTATCTATCTATCTATCTATCTATCTATCTATCTATCTATCTATCTATCTATCTATCTATCTATCTATCTATCTATCTCTGTATTTAATTAATTATCTATCTATCTATCTATCTATCTATCTATTCTATCTATCTATCTATCTATCTATCTATCTATTTATGTATCTATTACTATACTGGATTTATATAGCGCTGACAGTTTGTCTATCTATCTATCGATGTAAAATCTATCTATCTTTTTATCCATCTATAATTCAGTGGCGGCTGGTGCTTTTTCGGGGGGGGGGGGGGACAAGACACCTGATCCCCCCCCCCCTGTTCGTTCGGTCAAACCACCCCGTCGCTTGGTTGAGCAGTGAACAAACCACCCCCATCACTCGCCCATCCATCCATTAATCAGCCCCGCACTTACCCCATCCAGGTCACGGTCAGCATCGGCGGCTTCCCCCTGTGTCTCCTCCTCTGCGCCTTCCCCCCTTGCTCCCGTCCAATACGGTCTTGCTTCTCCTCTCCGGCCAATCGGGTCTTAAGACCGGCTTCCTGGTTGGCCGGGAGGAGAAGCAGGAAGACAATAGCGAAAATCAATTTGCTATAGTCACAAAAGTGGGTGGGCTCAGGGTGCAGTGCTCAGCCCCCCCCCCCCCAAACCCCCTGAGCCCAACCCTTTTTTTGAAGCCAAATAGAGCCTCTGGCTCTAAACACGTGTTTTAAAAAAAACAAAAAATCCCATGGATTCCATGCGTCCGGTGCCGGGCATGTAGATTTGGAGGCCGGGCGCACCATATGGAGCGGCCACTACTGCAATAATCTATCTATCTATAGCCATCTATCTATCTATCTATCTATCTATCTATCTATCTATCTTATAACATATTATTGTGTATGGCGGAGACTATTTCATGGAGTTTATCTGGTCTTCCTATGTGTGTCCTTAGTGTTTTGGTTCCTGGTATGCCCTGCTAAGGTTGATTCTAGGCAGGGGCGGACTGACCATTCGGCCACTCGGGCACTGCCCGAGGGCCCCGGGCCACTAGGGGGCCCCATCAGGGTTGCCAGCCTCAGTAAGACCAGGGACAGTATGTAAAAATCTGTGTTTTTTTTTTTTTTACATCTGTCTCTGAAATGTCCCTTACCGACATCCCTTTGGTCTAAAAATCTAGAGATTATAGCTGCCCCGCCTCTCCAGTATCTTCTCAGCCAATAGAAACATGTCTGTGTATACTATGTGATTGTATACTGTGTGTGTGGTATACTGTGTGATTGTATACTGTGTGTGTGTATACTGTGTGATTGTATACTGTGTGTGTATACTGTGTGTGTGTATACTGTGTGTGTGTATACTGTGTGTGTATACTGTGTGTGTGTATACTGTGTGATTGTATACTGTGTGTGTGTATACTGTGTGATTGTATACTGTGTGTGTGTATACTGTGTGTGTATACTGTATGTGTGTGTATACTGTGTGTGTATACTGTGTGATTGTATACTGTGTGTGTGTATACTGTGTGATTGTATACTGTGTGTGTGTATACTGTGTGATTGTATACTGTGTGTGTGTATACTGTGTGATTGTATACTGTGTGTGTATACTGTGTGTACATGTGTGTGTATACTGTGTGATTGTATACTGTGTGGCCCCATAATCTCCTATTGCCCGGGGGCCCCATGAGTTGTCAGTCCGCCCCTGATTCTAGGTAGTACTCAGATACTTGAATTGCCCACATAACTATAAATTACACTCTAGACATGTGCAATTCGTTTCGTTTTTTTAAGTTTTTCGTTAAAATTCGTTCATTCGTTATCGTACGAATGAACTAACGATTCGCTAAAAATTTTAACGAATGTTCGAATCGAACGAATACGAAAAACAGCGAAAATCCAAAATAACCAAATTAGAAACAACGAAACTACGAAAGAAGAAAATCCGAAAAACGAAAACAGGAACAACGAAAATCAAAATCAACGAAAAAATTCGTACATTCGTAACTTTTTTTTATTTTTTTTGCGATTCGGAATTTTTCGTGTCTCTTACAATGGTGCTGCTTAACGTGCTTCGAATGGATTGAACGAAAAAATTCGTACATTCGTAACTTTTTTTTTTTTTTTTTTCGATTCGTAATTTCCCGTGTCTCTTACAATGGCGCTGCTTAACGTGCTTCGAATGGATTGAGCGAAAAAATTCGTACATTCGTAACTTTTTTTTTTTTTGCGATTCGTAATTTTCCGTGTCTCTCACAATGGCGCTGCTTAACGTGCTTCGAATGGATTGAACAAAAAAATTCGTACATTCGTAACTTTTTTTTTTTTGCGATTCGTAATTTTCCGTGTCTCTTACAATGGCGCTGCTTAACGTGCTTCGAATGGATTGAACGAAAAAATTCGTAAATCCGTAACTTTTTTTTTTTTTTTTTCGATTCGTAATTTTCCGTGTTTCTTACAATGGCGCTGCTTAACGTGCTTCGAATGGGTTGAACGAAAAAATTCGTACATTCGTAATTTTTTTTTTTCGATTCGTAATTTTCCGTGTCTCTTACAATGGCGCTGCTTAACGTGCTTCGAATGGATTGAACGAAAAATTCGTACATTCGTAATTTTTTTTTTTTCGATTCGTAATTTTCCGTGTCTCTTACAATGTAATAATAGCATACACATTACATAACATTATGAATTATGCTCCGATTACGAATCTACGAAAACAATGTTACGAAAGTACGAATGTAACTAAATCTACGAAAATACAAATGCGTCCGAATTTCGAATAAACGAAAATTAACGGAAAAACGAATCAACGAAAAAATAACTCTTACGAAATTACGAATCGTTACGAATCAACGGAAACGAACAGAAACAAAACGAAAATAAACACATTTTCTATTGTGCACATGGTCTGTCATGTCTATTACACTCTATGAACTATTGATGGATACAGGGAGGCATTACTTTGTGTATTTTATATCTGCCGGGAGTTCAGCTTTAATAGTGGAGATATATAACTACCGGAATCCTCCTTGGTCCTCGGGGGCGGCGCGGTGCTCGCTCTGCTGTAGACATCTGGAATGCTTTGCCCCGCTGTCAGTGGCCTGTATGCTGATGGGGGCTTCTTGAAGAACTCGGGCTGTAAGTCAATGTAGGCAAAACTCCTGCGGTAGTTTGTCAGCTCAGGCCACGTCGCTGGCTTTAGAGACTTCAAATGTAGATCTGAAAATAAAAAATTAGAACGCGAACGTGAAACGCCTTATGTCATCGATATGAATCTCAAACCCTAGAAGAGCCCAGTCCATCCTACTTCTGGCCCCGAGAGGAACAAAGGCTGAGCAGCACTGGGCCGGTGCAAGGATTTTTGACACCCTAGGCCAGTGATGGCGAACCTATGGCACGCAGAGCCATTTCTGTGGGCACACAAGAGGGTCCAGGACAGAGCTAGTGGTCTCTATATTCTCTCAGCCCCCTCCCTCTCTTTCAGCCCCCCCCTCTTTGTTCCCCCTCTCTCTCAGCATCTCTCTCAAACCCCTCTCTCTGTCCCTCTTCTTCTCTCTCTCTGTCCCCCTTCTCTTTCTCTGCCCCTCTTTCTCTGCCCCCCTCTCTCTCACCCCTCTCTCTCTGTCCCCCATCTCTCTCCCTGTCCCCCTCCCTCTTTCTGTTCCTCCTCTCTCTCAGCTCACCCCTCTCTCTCTGTCCCCCATCTCTCTCCCTGTCCCCCTCCCTCTTTCTGTTCCTCCTCTCTCTCAGCATTTCTCTCGCACCCCTCTCCCCCTCTCTGTTGCCCCTCTCTCTCAGCATCCCTCTCACACCCCTCTCTCTCTGTCCCCTCTCCCTCTCTCTCTGTCCCCTCTCTCTCTCTCAGCCCCTCTCTCACTCTCTCAGCCCCTCTCCTCTCTCTCTCAGCCCCCCTCCCTCTCTCTGTTCCCCCCCCCTCTCTCTCAACATATCTCTCATTCCTCTCTCTCTCAGCCCCCCTCCCTCTCAGCCCCCTCCCTCTCTCTGTTCCCCACTCTCTCTCAGCATATCTCTCATTCCTCTCTCTCTCAGCCCCCCTCCCTCTTAGCATCTCTCTCACACCCCTCACTCTCACTGTCCTATCTCTCTCTCTCTCTCACAACCCTCTCTCTCACACAACCCCTCTCTCTCACTCACACAACCCCTCTCTTTTGCTCAGCCCCCCTCTCTCGCAAATTGCTGTGTTGGCACTTTGCAACACAAAACCAATGTATTTATTTCAGTTTGGGCACTCGGGCTCAAAAAGTTTTGCCATCACTGCACTAGGCAAAACCTAATTTTGCCGCCCCCTAGGCTCCACCCCTGAATCCACCCCCATTGCCTGCCCATGTATACCCCGCTGAAGTACCCTTAAAATGCAGCTCACGGGCACCCATCAAATGCAGCCTCACCAGTGTCCATCAAATGCAGCCTCACCAGCGCCCATCAAATGCAGCCTCACCAGCACCCATCAAATGCAGCCTCCCAGCGCTCATCAAATGCAGCCTCACCAGCGCTCATCAAATGCAGCCTCCCAGCGCTCATCAAATGCAGCCTCACCAGCGCTCATCAAATGCAGCCTCACCTGCGCTCATCAAATGCAGCCTCACCAGCGCTCATCAAATGCAGCCTCACCAGCGCCCATCAAATGCAGCCTCACCAGCGTTCATCAAATGCAGCCTCACCAGCACCCATCAAATGCAGCCTCACCTGCGCCCATCAATACAGCCTCACCAGCACCCATCAAATGCAGCCTCACCAGTGCCCATCCACGCAGCCTCACCAGTGCTCACCAAATGCAGCCTCACCAGCGTCCCCCAAAAAAATGCAGCCCCACCAGCGCCCATCAATACAGCCTCACCAGCACCCATCAAATGCAGCCTCACCAGTGCCCATCCATGCAGCCTCAGCAGCGTTCATCAAATGCAGCCTCACCAGCGCTCATCAAAAGCAGCCTCACCAGTGCCCATCCATGCAGCCTCACCAGTGCTCACCAAATGCAGCCTCACCAGCACCCATCAAATGCAGCCTCACCAGCGCTCATAAAAAGCAGGGGGGCATGATAAACATATGAATGCTACCTTTATTTACATATGAATGCAGCCGTCTGCAGCTATTTACATATGAATGCCAGTTATTTACATGTAAACACGGGGTCTTCAGGTGAGCCATCTGTACACAACAATAGGGCAGAGCTAGGCAGCATTAGTACCAGCACTTCACACTGAGATATAGGGACACAGCACGGGACTAAAAAAAAAAAAAGTACAAGGGAATTTAAACTGGTATAGTTGGCAAGTATGAGACATCTGCTTTGGGCCCCACAACAATAACAGGGCCCGGGGCAGCTGCCCCTTTTGCACTGCCTTAAAGATGGCCCTGATTAAGGCTAATGGCCGGGGATGTTGCCTCTGGCATGGAGTTGGGCACAATATGGTGGAGGAAGAGGGCTACAAGCAGGTGGGTTGTTGTTCTATCTAAGGAGAAGCAAGGTAAGGACTTTTACTCTTTGGCGCCATCACACAGCCAACCACAAGCCCCCTTACATTCACCATGTCGAATATGTTTTAGAGCCTTTTCTATAGAATTTGGCAAATTTTGGTGAAATCTTGGCAAATTTTTAGGTAGGTCGCCCAGTCTTTCCTCAATTTCTTATAGTTACAATAAATGATGCATCTTAAAACATTACAATACCATGAGCTCTTTTAGTGCTTCTAGCAGACAAGCTTCGGGCGTGGTGGGACAGTTGAGTCTTTGCCTCCACCTCTTCCTCCTCATTCATCTGGTAGATCTTCCGGTTGCTGGACCCAACGCGTTTCATTCTCTGGGCTCGGACATAACTGTAAGGCCTGACCCGGATGGGGGAGGAATGAAACCTTTCCCGTTCTTTCAGGGTGTCCACTCTTTCCGAGGTCTGTGAGTAATCCCACGACACCTCCTCGAACTGGAAGATCATGATGCTGGTCAAGACATTTATGACCATTCTACAAAGGAAGGCCAGAAGAAAAAGAAAGTTAGTTGCAATGTTGTATACTGATTATTGCTGCATTGTTTTCCTTGGAGTTGTCTGATGCGAGGAAAATAAACTTTCACCTGTTATCGCGAATGCACATATTGGCGACCGGGTCTGCTCTGCTATTGGCCCTCATAACTCGGAGGCAGTCACCATTGAGGAAGTTAAAAATGCGGATTTTGCCATCGGCACAGCCTGTAATGACTCTGAGGTAGAGAAATTCCAAACACATCACCTCCCTGGAAAGAAAAATATGTAAAATAACTTAATTAAAGCGGATCTTCACCCTCCCCTTGCCCCATTTTTTTTATGCATACCGGGATGAGGGTTATGTACAATTCAGATACTCACTCACCCAGCAGATCCAGCATTGTCCCGCTGTGGGATCCTCTTCTCCCCCAAAAGAAGGAGGGGGGGGGGCGGTTGAGCTCGGAAGCCTTTCGATGATCTCATATAAGAACACGGGGTCCCACACCCCTGCGTTCTTGTGTGACGTCAACTGGAGGCTGCCAGTTCCTCCGGGCTCAGTCGGTGGGCCTCCCGATGACGTCACACAAGAACACGGGGTTCCACGCCACCGTGTTCTTTTGTGACATCATCAGGAGGCTGCCAGTTCCTCCAGGCTCAGCCATGGGGGCCTCTCAATGACGTCACACAAGAACACGTGGTCCCACGCCACCTTGTTCCTGTGTGACATCATCGGGAGGCTGCCAGTTCCTCCAGGCTCAGCCAAGAGGCCTCCCGATGACTTCACACAAGAACATGGAGTCCCACGCCACCTTGTTCCTGTGTGACATCATCGGGAGGCTGCCAGTTCCTCCAGGCTCAGCAAGGGGCCTCCTGATGACGTCACACAAGAACACGGAGTCCCACACCACCTTGTTCCTGTGTGACATCATCGGAAGGCTGCCAGTTCCTCCAGGCTCAGCCAGGGGGCCTTTCCGATGACATCACACAAGAACACGGGGTCCCCCGCCACCTTGTTCCTGTGTGACATAATCGGGAGGCTGCCAGTTCCTCCAGGCTCAGCCAAGGGGCCTCCTGATGACATCACACAAGAACACGGAGTCCCACACCACCTTGTTCCTGTGTGACATCATCGGGAGGCTGCCAGTTCCTCCAGGCTCAGTCAGTGGGCCTCCGATGACGTCACACAAGAACACAGGGTCCCACGCCACCTTGTTCCTGTGTGACATCATCAGGAGGCTGCCAGTTCCTCCAGGCTCAGTCAGTGGGCCTCCCGATGACGTCACACAAGAACACGGGGTCCCACGCCACCTTGTTCCTGTGTGACATCATCAGGAGGCTGCCAGTTCCTCCAGGCTCAGTCAGTGGGCCTCTGATGACGTCACACAAGAACACAGGGTCCCACGCCACCTTGTTCCTATGTGACGTCAACTGGAGGCTGCCAGTTCCTCCGGGCTCAGTCAGTGGGCCTCCTGATGACATCACACAAGAACACGGGGTTCCACGCCACCGTGTTCTTGTGTGACATCATCAGGAGGCTGCAAGTTCCTCCAGGCTCAGCCAGGGGGCCTCCCAATGATGTCACACAAGAACACGTGGTCCCACGCCACCTTGTTCCTGTGTGACATCATCGGGAGGCTGCCAGTTCCTCCAGGCTCAGCCAAGAGGCCTTCCGATGACTTCACACAAGAACATGGAGTCCCACGCCACCTTGTTCCTGTGTGACATCATCGGGAGGCTGCCAGTTCCTCCAGGCTCAGCCAAGGGGCCTCCTGATGACGTCACACAAGAACACGGAGTCCCACGCTACCTTGTTCCTGTGTGACATCATCAGGAGGCTGCCAGTTCCTCCAGGCTCAGTCAGTGGGCCTCCCGATGACGTCACACAAGAACACGGGGTCCCATGCCACCTTGTTCCTGTGTGACATCATCAGGAGGCTGCCAGTTCCTCCAGGCTCAGTCAGTGGGCCTCCGATGACGTCACACAAGAACACGGGGTCCCACGCCACCTTGTTCCTGTGTGACATCATCAGGAGGCTGCCAGTTCCTCCAGGCTCAGTCAGTGGGCCTCCCGATGATGTCACACAAGAACACGGGGTCCCACGCCACCTTGTTCCTGTGTGACATCATCAGGAGGAAGCCAGTTCCTCCAGGCTCAGCCAAGGGACCTCCTGATGACGTCACACAAGAACACGGGGTCCCACACCACCTTGTTCCTGTGTGACATCATCGGGAGGCTGCCAGTTCCTCCAGGCTCAGTCAGTGGGCCTCCCAATGATGTCACACAAGAACACAGGGTCCCACGCCACCTTGTTCCTGTGTGACATCATCAGGAGGAAGCCAGTTCCTCCAGGCTCAGCCAAGGGACCTCCTGATGACGTCACACAAGAACACGGGGTCCCACACCACCTTGTTCCTGTGTGACATCATCGGGAGGCTGCCAGTTCCTCCAGGCTCAGTCAGTGGGCCTCCCAATGATGTCACACAAGAACACAGGGTCCCACGCCACCTTGTTCCTGTGTGACATCATCAGGAGGCGGCCAGTTCCTCCAGGCTCAGCCAGGGGTTCTGGAGGAACTGGCAGCCTCCCATTGATGTCACACAGGAACAAGGTGGCATGGGACCCTGTGTTCTTGTGTGACATCGTCGGGAGGCCTCCTGGCAGAGCCTGGAGTAACTGGCAGCCTCCCGATGATGTCACACAAGAACACGGGGTCCCACGCCACCTTGTTCCTGTGTGACATCATCAGGAGGCTACCAGATCCTCCAGGCTCAGTCGGTGGGCCTCCCAATGACGTGCCGCTAGGCACACCCCCTCCTCCTTTTGTGAATGAAAGACTATGCCTCCTGGGTTTTGTGACATGCATATCCCAGGAGGCACAAGGAGCACAGTGCACATCAATAGAGGTGTTCCTCTTTCCCATCTCAGAAAGCGATAAAGTTAAACTAGTTTTCAATGTTTAAAAGCTCTGCAAGGTGGAATGTTCCCCTCACATTGTCAGCTATAAGTATCAATTAAATGATCAAATACCGAATGGCTATGCCCACCATATAGCACTCGTTGCCTTCAATGTAAACTAAGAAGGATGAACCCCTTACTTTGGGTGCCTGAAGGTCATCAGTCGCTTCTGAAAGCTTCCCAGCATGCTCCAGGCAATGGCGTATCCGTCTGCGCCACCTGATACCAAATGCCATTGATCAAAGGAAAGGCACTTTATTGCTCCCTGGTGGCCTGTTAATGTCTAAAGGGAAACAGGGAAAATGAGAACGAATTTTAGAGTAGAGATTTTTGGGGCAAGTTTTGTTCAATAGTTTTTATACATGTTTTAACAGGTTTACATAGAAATAGTGCAAAGACAACGTAGAAGACATGACATACTTCTACAATGGTACACTCAGGGATAATTCCAGTAAGCAACGCAATGTACTGGAGACTACAGACACCCCAGTTGAAGTCTTTGCAGACGAAACGCGTACGGTTATTACGCTTGTCAAAGCCACTTTTACTAAGCCATTTTACTTGTTCAATTGAACTATTTTTTTTATAGTACTCATCATACACTCCATTGGTGCACCTGCCCCAGTATTCACAGGAGAACTTCCTCCATGAGGACCTGCTCCGCCTCTCGGCTCCCACCCTACTGTTACACATCTACAGACACAATGTGAGCCTAATTATGGTGGTAAGGGGTGGCTCTGATGGAGACCCTAATGTAAGGGGGGGCTTTGATGGAGACCCTAATGTAAGGGGGGGGCGCTGATGGGGACCCTGATATAGGGGGGATTTTGATTGAGACTCTGAGTTAAAGGCCTCTAATGTAAGGTGGGCTATCATGGGAACACTTGTATAAGGGGGACTCAGATAGACACACTGATTTAAGAGGGGGCCCTGATGGGAACCCTGATATAAGGGGGCGATTCTAGTTCAGACCCTGATGTAAGGGGGACTCTGATGGGGGTTATGATGTAAGGTGGGCTATTCATGGAAATCCTTGTATAAGGGGGGTTCTTATTGAGACCCTGATGTAAGGGGGCCTCTGTTGGTGCCTCTAATTTAAGGATGACTATCATGGGAATCTTTGTAGATGGGGGCCACTGATGGGGACACTGAAGCAAAAAGGGGGCTCTGATGGGGACTAGACATGTGCACAATAGAAAAATTTAGTTTAGTTTCGTTTCGTTTCTGTTCGTTTCCGTTGATTCGTAACGATTCGTAAATTCGTAAGTCGTCGGTGTTCGTATTCGTAACGATTCGTATTTTCGTAAAGAGTTATTTTTTCATTGATTCATTTTTCCGTTTAATTTTCGTTTATTCGAAATTCGGACGCATTCGTATTTTCGTAGATTTAGTTACATTCGTACTTTCGTGAGATTGATTTATTCGTACTTTCGTAACATTGTTTTCGTAGATTCGTAATCGGAGCATAATTCATAATGTTATGTAATGTGTATGCTATTATTACATTGTAAGAGACACGGAAAATTACGAATCGCAAAAAAAAAAAAGTTACGAATGTACGAATTTTTCGTTCAATCCATTTGAAGCACGTTAAGCAGCGCCATTGTAAGAGACACGGAAAATTACGAATCGCAAAAAAAAAAAAGTTACGAATGTACGAATTTTTTCGTTCAATCCATTCGAAGCACGGAAAATTACCCATGCAACAAAAAAAAAAAGGTTACGAATGTACGAATTTTTTCGTTCATTTTGATTTTCGTTGTTGATGTTTTCGTTTTTCGGATTTTCTTCTTTCGTAGTTTCGTTGTTTCTAATTTGGTTATTTCGGATTTTCGTTGTTTTTCATATTCGTTCGATTCGATAATTCGTTATTCGTTAAAATTTTTAGCGAATCATTCGTTCATTCGTACGATAACGAATGAATGAATATAACGAATTTTAACGGAAAACGAATAAAAACTAAACGAATTGCACATGTCTAATGGGGACCATTATACAAGAGAGGATTCTGATTGAGACCCTGATGTAAGGCGGACTATCATGGGAACCCCTGTATAATGAGGACTCTGATGGGGACACTGATGTAAGGGGGATTTCTGATTGAGACCCTAATGTAAGGGGGGTCCCTGATAGGGACTTTGATTTAAGGGGGGCTATGATGAGAACCCTGATGTAAGGAGGTACTCTGATGATTATCCTGATATAAGTGGAGACTCCTATAGCAGACTCCGATAAAAGGGAGGTTTTAAGGTGACCCTGAAGTAAAGGGGAACTTTGATAGGGACCCCAATGTAAGGGGGACTCTGAACCTTAGACTCTTGGTTGACTTTGAATTATGACACGACACTTCCTCACCTTGATTAATTGTGCCGATTCGTTGTTCCAGATTTTCACCAACCCCTTCTCACAGCCGCTAATCACAGTCTGATCCTTCATTTTCACCGCCAGTATGGGGTCTTTGTGCTTGAAGGTCCTCAGGCATTTTCCGGTGGTGACATTCCACACTGTTAGGAGGGAAATTAAAACAAATTGATAAGATGCTGAGGGGGGTATAGCGATGGAATGGAGTTTGCAAGACACTTGGGGACTTCCTTGTCCTATCTTGGATCTATTCCCACCAACCTCTGAGTTTTGGCTGTTCCTGCGCACCTTCGGGTATCCCCAGCCTACCGTTTGAATTGCAATATAAAATATTGAGGGGCCTGTGACGAAACGCTCCCACACTCCTCTTGAGTGCGTTCGTCATATACAACTTCCTCCCAGTCTGAATATAGATCTCAGATATTCAACCGCTCCCAAGCACCAAACGAGACGAAACTTGCTTAGTGCTAGCATGGACTGTTTATTTAGAACCAAACTGACAAGTATTTATATACAGTAGAAGAGGAGACCCCCCCCCCCCCCTGCTCATATTACTCTAACAATACACCTGTAACAAATTAACATGAGCTAATTAACTAATCCCTTTAAGCAGCCGATGTGACTCTGTGCCCATCAGGATTTCACTACAGGTCAGACTTGTTGTCACCGAGCTTCACACAGTTGATTATAAAATTATCATAATAACAACCACAAGACAGCCGGAGCTCCATTAGGAGTCGGCCCGTCTCCTACATTGTACAGAGGACAATGTGATCAGCTCTCTCAATTAACATCTTGAGTTCATCAACAAACTTAGAATAGTCTTTACATATATCCTGCATTGAATCTGACTAGCACAGATTATATTGGGGTCCTCATTCACCCTGTGCCCTAGAGACACAGGGTGATTTACACATAAGAGTATCCGAGGAAGCTGGACAAGGAGCCTCCAGAACTCTCCATGGCAAGCTGAGTTCCACAAACCCCGGACCCAAAGTCACTCCTGTCACAGGGCCGATGAACAATAAAGCGTTCTTTTATGGTTAACACGTGTTAAGACATGCTAGACATGTGGGCTTCATTTCCTACCAAATCGAAAATTCAGACAACATTTTCGTTATTCGGAGATTCGGATATTTTTCAACTTTCGAATTACAATAATAACGAATTTATACGAATCCAAAACAACCAAACTACATTTTGTCTGAATTAATGAATTATCCCAAATTGAATCAAATTTCGTTTCGAAAAATCCAGTTCGAAATATAAACATATTGCCGATTTCCTTCAAAGTGTTAGGATATAGCCGTCTTCTGAAATTCAAATTTCGAACAGAATAGAATAAAACAGAAAAGAATAGAAAATAAAAGAATAGAATATAAAGAAATAGAATAGAAAATAAAATAATTGAAAAGAATAGACTACAATTTGGATTAGAATAGAAAGAATATAGCCGTCTTCTGAAATTCTAATGTGGAATAGAATAGAATAAAATAAAATAGAAAGAATATAGCCATCTTTCAAAATTCTTATTTTGAAATTCCAATAGAATAGAGAATAAAAGAATAAAATAGAAAAGAAAAGAAGAGAAAATAAAAGAATAGAATTAAAAAAAATAGAATATATTACAATAGAAAAAAATACGAAGAATATAGCCGTCTTCTGAAATTCTAATTTCGAAAAGCGTAGAATAAAAACAGAGTAAAACAGAATTGAATAGAAAAAAAGAGTAGAATATAAAGAAATAGAATAGAAAATAAAATAATTGAAAAGAATAGACTACAAAAAATTTGGATTAGAATAGAAAGAATATAGCCGTCTTCTGAAATTCTAATGTTGAATAGAATAGAATAAAATAAAATAGAAAGAATATAGCCATCTTTCAAAATTCTACTTTTGAAATTCAAATATAATAGAGAATAAAAGAATAAAATAGAAAAGAAGAGAAAATAAAAGAATAGAATAAAAAAAATAGAATACATTACAATAGAAAAAAAAACAAAGAATATAGCCGTCTTCTGAAATTCTAATTTCGAAAAGCGTAGAATAAAAAGGGAATAGAGTAAAACAGAATTGAATAGAAAAAAAGAGTAGAATATAAAGAAATAGAATAGAAAATAAAATAATTGAAAAGAATAGACTACAAAAAAATAGGATTAGAATAGAAAGAATATAGCCGTCTTCTGAAATTCTAATGTTGAATCGAATAGCTTAAAATAAAATAGAAAGAATATAGCTTTCAAAATTCTAATTTTGAAATTTCAATAGAATAGAAAAGAAAATAATAAAATAGAAAAGAAAATAAGAGAAAATAAAAGAATAGAATAAAAAAATAGAATATATTACAATAGAAAAAAAAAATACGAAGAATATAGCCGTCTTCTGAAATTCTAATTTCGAAAAGCGTAGAATAAAAACAGAGTAAAACAGAATTGAATAGAAAAAAAGAGTAGAATATAAAGAAATAGAATAGAAAATAAAATAATTAAAAGGAATAGACTAAAAAAAAAAAAAAGGATTAGAATAGAAAGAATATAGCCGTCTTCTCAAATTCTAATGTTGAATAGAATAGAATAAAATAGAAAGAATATAGCCATCTTTAAAAATTCTAATTTTGAAATTCGAGTAGAATAGAATAGAGGCTAAAAGAATAAAATAGAAAAGAAAATAATAGAAAATAAAAGAATAGAATTAAAAATAATAGAATAGATTACAATAGAAAAAAAATACAAAGAACATAGCCGTCTTCTGAAATTCTAATTTCAAAAAGCGTAGAATAAAACGGAATAGAGTAAAACAGAATTAGAATAGAAAAAAGTATAGAGTAGAAAATAAAGGAAAAGAATAGAAATGAAAATGATAGCATTAAAAAGAAGAGAATAGAAAAAATTGAATAGAAAAGATTACAATAGCAAAAAATAGAATAGAATAGAAGAAAATTAAAAAAAGAATATAGCTGTCTTCCGAAATTCTAATTTTAAATAGAATAGACTACAATAAAATAATATAGAAAGAATATATATATATATATATATATATATATATATATATATATATATATATATATTTTTTGCCTTCCTCAGGATCAACTGTGGGTATAGAATGGGGGTATATTGGATTGTACGATATTTTTTATTTTTATTTATTATTTCTTTTTTTTATGGTTGAACTGGATGAACTTTTTTTTCAGCCTAGCTAACTATGTAACTATGTAATATAGCCATCTTTCGAAATTCTAATTTCCAAATTTGAATAGAACAGAATAAAATAGACTAGAATAGAAAAGAATAGAAAATAAAAGAATAGAATTGAAATAAATAGAATAGAATAAAATAAAAAGAATAAAACCCGAAGAGAGTAAAACAGAATAAAATAGAAAACGAAGGAAAAAAATAGAACAGAAAATAATACAACAGAAAAAAATAGAACAGATTAGATGAGAATGAAATAAAATTGAAAGAATATAGGCGTATTCCGAAATTCCATATTTCAAATAGAATAATATCCTTCACAAACATTTTGTATCAATTCAATATTTTCTTGGGTTGCACCGATACAGGGGGTCCCCGACTTACGAACGCCCGACCTACGAACAACCCCTACTTCCGAACGGGGCGCTGCGGGGACCCTCCGCCATTTTTCGCTGTCCTCCGGCCGCTCTGCGCATGCGCGGCCATACGGAGCCTCGGAAAATGTTGTCGGTCTGCGCATGCGCGGCCGACTTACGAACATTTCCGACCTCCGTACAGGCGGGCAGTCCCTAACGAGTTCGTAACTCGGGGACCCCCTGTACCCAGAATTTGCGTGAGTACTTGTACTCGGTCTTAAAAAAGTGGTATCGGTGCAACCCTAATCTTTTCGGTTCCATTCAAAGTCATTGGAAAGAATTTTAATCTGGTCGAAAACAAATAAGCGAGATGGATTTCCTTAGGGATGCAAGTGAACGAAATTAGTAATTAGTAAAAAAGTCATTAGTAACATTTTTTTCGTTCTGCAGATGTCTATTTTCAATGGGATTTGGATTATATTCAGTGGTGCCCATTCACACCTGACGGTAGCGCCACTTGAAGCTCATTGCTTGAAGAAGTCTATGAACTTCTATTGGGGCAGTTGCACTTTTTGGCCCCCCCCCTAGTAGATTTCAATTGGACCATCTGAGAATAGTATGTTCTTCGCACGTTCTCCCGCCTAGCAACTAGCTTTCCATTGGCTAAAAAAAAAACTCAAGCTTAAAAAGCTCTTAAAGGAAGTCTCCTGTATAACTACCATCTAACCTTTGACGAGGCCGTCTTTAGCTCCAGAGACCAACAAATCCTCTCGTAGATCCAGGCACGTTATGGTCTTCATATGCCCATGAAAGATTCTGAGGCACACCCCGGTCTGGAGGTTCCACTGCCTACAAGAGAATATATGGTGATATACAATGTACAGGCAGCAGGTGACACCCCCAAAACTGTATGTACCAATGACAAAGAAGAATGTTCAGAAATGGGTAAGGAGAGGCTAGGTAAAATATAAAAATAGACTACAGTAAAGCCCCATACACACGGTCGGATTATCCGCGGACCAGGTCGGTCGGATCCTGTCCGTCGTACTTTGTCTGATGTTGGTTTTGCGTACACACGGTCGGACAAAGTTGTCGGAAAATCCGATCATTCTGAACGTGGTGACGTTTGTTGCCTACAACGGGACTACGTAGAGGCTAGTAGCCAATAGCTTTGGTCTTGTAATGTGATCTGAGCATGCGTAGCACTTTGTCCGGTCGGACAACCGTACACACGATCGGATTTGGTGTGATCGGACCGTGTTGTCGGCAAATCTTTCCAGCAGGAGATAAGACTTTGTCCGTCGGACAATCCGACGTACACTGTCCGATGGTGCATACACACGGTCTGATTTTTCAACAACATTGTCCGATCGGACAGAATCCATGAAAAAGTCCGACCGTGTGTATGGGGCTTAAGTAGAGCTATAATGTAAAACCCAAAAGAACGTTCTGTTTGTGTCAGATAAGTCAGGGGCGGACTGACCATTCGGCCACCCGGGCACTGCCCGAGGGCCCTGGGCCACTAGGGGGCCCCATCAGGGTTGCCAGCCTCAGTAAAACCAGGGACAGTATGTAAAAATCTGTGTTTTTTTTACATCTGTTTCTGAAATATCCCTTACCGACATCCTTTTGGTCTAAAAATCCAGAGATTATAGCTGCCCCACCTCTCCAGTACCAATAGAAACATGTCTGTGTACACTGTGTGCACATGTATGTGTATACTGTGTGATTGTATAGTCTGTGTGTGTATACTGTGTGATTTGTATACTGTGTGGCCCCATAATCTCTGATTGCCTGGGGGCCCCATAATCTCCTACTGCCCGGGGCCCCATGAGTTGTCAGTCCGCCCCTGAGCTAAGTACATTCCAGGTGTCTGGATAGTCTTATAGCTTGTTTTCTTTAGAAAGCAGGTACAGCCTGAGTAGAAAAGCCTATCCCCATGCCAGCATGCTGCAGAGAAGGACCCTTAGGCCCCTTTCACACCTAAGCGTTTTTCATGCGGTGCAGCGCTAAAAATAGCGCCTGTTCACCGCATGAAAAAATCCGGCCCCTTTAACTCCAGTGTGAAAGCCGGGCGGGCTTTCACACTGGAGCGGTGCGCTAGCAGGATGACAAAAAAAGTCCTGCTAGCAGCATCTTTGGAGCGGTATAGGAGCCGTGTATTCACCGCTCCTATACCACTCCTTCCCATTGATTAGAATGGGACACCGCGGTTTAACCGCGGCAATACCGCCGCAAAGCGCTGCTACGGCGGCGCTCTGCGGGGGGTGTTTAACCCTTTTTCGGCCGCTCGCGGGGGGTAAAACTGCACCGCAAGCGGCCGAAAACCGCGGTGAAAAACGACGGTAAAGCAACGCTAAATATAGCGCTGCTTTACCGTCACCACGGCTCACCGCCCCAGTGTGAAAGGGGCCTTACTCTCTGTATGGAAGCCATGATCTCTCTGCAGAAGTCCAACACACCCTCTACTGAGTCAGCAAAGCTTGTGTGTTCCCTGCTGATTTATTTGAGAAGTCTAGATGTGACTCAGCAGTGGGCCTGTGGAAGCAGTCGTCTCTCTGCAGAGGCCCAACACTCCCCCCTGCAAAGGGGAAGCCTGTTGGACCGCTGCAGGGAGAGTAGCTTGAGAAGAAGCACATTAAGGTCATGGAGTGGCCTAGCTAATTCTCTAGACCTTAATCCTATAGAGAATGTATTGAGGGAGCTGAAACTTCAAGTTGCCAAGAAACATTAAAGCGGAGCTCCACCCTAAAGTGGAACTTCCACTCATCGGAACCCTCCTCCCCTCCGGTGCCACGTTTGGCACCTTTCAGGGGGGGAGGGGGGTGCAGATACCTGTATAATACACAATGGTCCCAGGAGATAGCGGGGACCACTTACGACCAGTGTTGGTCATCTTACTTTAAAAAAGTAATTAGTTAAATTACAAATTACTTCGCCCAAAAAGTAATTGCGCTAGTAACTCAGTTACTACATTGGAAAAGTAATTAGTTTACGCAGCAAAGTAACTGTGACTTTTTTTTTAAATATTCTATACGTGTAACTAAGGGGCGGGTCTAGTATTACTGTAACCAAGGGGCGCATTTATTATTATTATTATTATATATATTATATATCGTGTAACCAAGGGGCTGCTTTTTTTTCTACTCTAACCAAGGGGCAGATCTGTTATAGCGTGTAAGCAAGGGGCGGGTCTGTTATTATTATATCGTGTAAGGGGCGGGTCTGTTATTATTATATCGTGTAAGGGGCGGGTCTGTTATTATTATATCGTGTAAGGGGCGGGTCTGTTATTATTATATCGTGTAAGGGGCGGGTCTGTTATTATTATATCGTGTAAGGGGCGGGTCTGTTATTATTATATCGTGTAAGGGGCGGGTCTGTTATTATTATATCGTGTAAGGGGCGGATGGCTACAAAAGAGGGCGAATGTTAAATTAATGGGCAGAGCTCGATATATATAACAATAATAATAAATGCGTCCCTTGGTTACAGTAATACTAGACCCGCCCCTTAGTTACACGATAGACGCCCCTTGCAGAGTAGCACGAGCATCGGGAGCGCGCGGCATCGCCTCGTACAATTACATGTTAACTACACCTGCGCGGTGTAGAGTTCACTTTTCGGAAGCTCCGTAGTCCTTCGTACTACGCAAGCCCTGCGCCTGCGCAGTACAGGGGGGTACTTATCCGGCGGGGGAACTTTTTCGGCAGGACACCGGAATTACACTACTGCCATCTAGTGGCGGTAGAAGTAATTGGGGTAACTAAGCCAAAGTAATGGGAACTGAGTTACCATGAGGGGAAAAGTAATCAGTTAGATTACTAGTTACCCTCTAAAGTAACTGCGTTACGTAACTCCGTTTATTTTAACTCAGTTATTTACATCACTGCTTACGACGCACTCGCACTAGGGATCCGGGAAGTGAAGCCGCAACGCTTCACTTCCTGATTCCCTCAATGAGAATGGCAGCAGCAGCAGCTGATCACTGAGCGATTGCTCGGCTTCGGGTGCCGACATCGCTGGAATTGGGAGACAGGTAAGCGTCTATTTATTAAAAGTCAGCAGCTGCAGTATTTGTAGCTGCTGGCTTTTAATAATTTTTTTTTAGGTGGACTCCCTCTTTAAGGATTTAGAGAAGATCTGTAAAGAAGAGTCGACCAAAATCCCTCCTGAGATGTGCGCAAACCTGATCACCACCTACAAGAAACGTCTGACCTCTGTGCTTACTAGACATGTGCAATTAGTTTCGTTCCGAATTAGTTTTTTAACGAGTTTCGATAAATTCGCTAATTCGGAAATAACCAAATTAACGAAAACCCATTTAACAAACTTTTCTAAATATTCGTAAATTCATAAATTAAAAAAAAATGTAAAATCGGAAATTCTAAAAAGATTGTAAATTCGGAAATTTAAAAATAAACGGAAATTCGAAAAAAAATATGTCAATTCGGAAATTCGATAAAAAAAAAAACGGAAACTCGAAAAAGATCGGAAATTCGAAAAAAAATGGGAAATTCGAAAACCCGAAAAATTTGAAAATCTGAAATAATAATTAACTAATAAAAACTTAACGATTGATAGCTTTTAAATTATAGATATTGGAATTTCCTTACAAATTTGGCTGTGAGTGAACGTAACGAATTTATCCGAAGTTACGAAGTATCTGAAATAGCGAATGCCGTATCTAAACGAACATAACAAATTAATGATAATAAATTACAATATTAAAAACATTTTATTATTATTATTGTTATTTATTATTAATTTGTTCGGTTCCATTTGTTTAGATGCGGCATTCGTTATTTCGGATAATTGGTTACTTCGGATAAATTCGTATTTGTTACGTTCACTCACAGACAAATTTGAAAGAAAATTCCAATACCTATAATTTAATAGTTAGTAATAGTTAAGTTATTATTAGTTACCGTATTTATCGGCGTATAACACGCACTTTTTCCCCCTTAAAATCGGGGGAAAGTCGTGGGTGCGTGTTATACGCGATCCCCCAAAAAAAAGTGACAAAAAAAATCAAACGGCGCCGAAAAATGGCGCCATCAACAAAAAAAACGAGTGCCGCCGAAAACAAACGAGTGCCGCCGAAAAAAAAAAAACGAGTGCCGCCGAAAACAAACGAGTGCCGCCGAAAAAAAAAAAACGAGCGCCGCCGAAAAAAAACGAGCGCCGACGAAAAAGGCCGATCTGACTGTTCGGCGCCGCTCGCAGTCAAGCCTCCCTGCTCTTGCTTCCGAAACAGCAGGGAGGCGGGACTGCGAGTGGAGCCAAACAGACGGCTCGGGCTTTTCCGGAGGCGCTCGGTCTTTAATGGCGGCGCCCGCTCGTTCTTCTCCGGTGGGAAATTTAAACATGCCACAGACGCTGACAAGCTGCAAGACACACTGGGCAAGGCTGCAATACACACTGGGCAAGGCTGCAATACACACTGGGCAAGGCTGCAATACACACTGGGCAAGGCTGCAATACACACTGGGCAAGGCTGCAAATCACGCTGGGCAAGGCTGCAAATCACACTGGGCAAGGCTGCAAATCACGCTGGCAAGGCTGCAAATCACACTGGGCAAGGCTGCAAATCACGCTGGGCAAGGCTGCAAATCACGCTGGGCAAGGCTGCAAATCACGCTGGGCAAGGCTGCAAATCACACTGGGCAAGGCTGCAAATCACACTGGGGCAAGGCTGCAAATCACGCTGGGCAAGGCTGCAAATCACGCTGGGCAAGGCTGCAAATGACGCTGGGCAAGCTGCAAATGGCGCTGGCAAGCTGAAAATGACGCTTAAATGTAAGTTTTTTTTTTTCCCTAAACTTCCCTCCTAAAACTTTTTTTCCTTAAAATGCCCTCCTAAACTTGGGGTGCGTGTTATACGCCGGTGCGTGTTATACGCCGATAAATACGGTAGTTATTATTTCAGATTTTTAAATTTTCGGGTTTCCGATTTTTTTTTCCACCTTGCGAATTTCATTTTTTTCTAATTTCTGAACTGCGATCATATCGAATGAAACAAAAAAAAAAAAAAAACGAATGAAACGAAAACTGACAAATTTTTCTTATTTTCAGATTTTCGAATTTCCGAATCTTCCGAATGTTCGAATTTCCAAATGTACGAATCTTTGAATTTCCAAATTTTGGATTTTCGAATTTACTAATTTTTTTATTTAAAATTTTACGAATTTCGATCAAAACAAATGACCAGAAAAACGAAAAAAAAAAACCTGAATGAATCGAAAACGAAAAAAATGTTTTCAGCAGTGCACATGTCTAGTGCTCGGGGATCAAATACCTATTTTACTCACTGAACTGCAACTCCAATTATAACATTTGTATGTTTTTTTTTCTGGATTTTTGGTTGATATTCTGTCTCTATCATATAAAATACACCAATGACAAAAATTATAGACCCTTCATTTCTTTGTAAGTGGGCAAAACCGACACAATCTGCAGGGGATCAAGTCCTTATTTTCTGAACTGTATATTTTAGTATTGCTGCCAGAGCTTCCGCTCAGCCTTCATGCTAAAAAAACAAAGTCAAACCTGATACTGAGATCGAATCCCCCGCTGAACACGAAGCCTCTTTCTTCACATAGGTAGACAACGCGAATGCTTCCGCTGTGCCCTTGAATGAGAGGGGGGACCTGGGCCATCTCCACCATATCGTAAACCTTCACTTTCCGGTCTGTAGAGCCGGCAGCGACCAACTGCCCCCCGTCAAAATGGATCACCCTGTGCGGATCGCCCCTGGACAGAGAAAAGTCATAACAGTCACATATTTAGGTATGGTGGTCAACACAAGCATAGATGTGGAATCCACCAATGGGGACATCTGTTCTGGTGGCAACTTTCTAAGGGGAGGTTGTTGTGTCTCCAAGACGGGAAACAAAATGTTCTTCCTATCGGGACACAGGCAGCAGACTTGTGGACCTTCAAGAGGCTGACGGCAAGTCAAATTCAGGTGCTGGCATGAAAAACATATACCGTATATACTCGAGTATAGGCCGTCCCGAGTATAAGCCGAGGCCCCTAAATCACCACAAAAAAATGGGGAAACGTATTGACCCGTGTATAAGCCGAGGGGCAAAAATGCAGCAGCTACTGTAAGTGGAAAAAGGGTCAGCAATGCCCATCTGCATGTCCCCTGTACAGACCCCCGTGTCCCCATTGCAGCCCGTGTCCCCATTGCAGCCTACCTGTGCCGATCCGCCGATCCGTGGATCCGTGGGTCCGTGGGTCCGGGGTCCTGGGTCCTGTGTCCGGGGTAGGGTGACCACATTTCCAAATTGCCATTCAGGGACAACCCCCCCCCCCTCTTCCCCATGCACGCCCTCGCGCCAGCCCAAAAAAAGTTTATCTACATGTATATTTTTTATTGCCCCACTTGTCAGCCTCATTTTTTCTATTGCCCCCTACTTGTCAGCCTCATTTTTATTGCCCCCCAGGGCAGGGCTCCACTTTGTCAGCCTTATTTATTACTTTTCTGTCCCCAGCCCGAGTGCTCCGACTTGTCACCGGACCTGCTCCAATCAGGTTCCATTTGCTCACCTTTTAATCTGGACTGGTCTGGTGTGGTGAGCGGTTGAGTGCCAGTCTTTATTCCCTGGTCCAGTCTGTTGGGCAAGACGGGGCGTGGGTGGGAAGAGGAGAAGTCGGATCTAAGCCAGTCAGCACTGCAGAATGCTACCACCCTCCGGGAGGTCACTGAAGACTGGAGGAGTCAGGAGGAGACACAGTAAAGATGCTCTGGCTGCTCTCTCTGGGTGCTGCTGCCGAGGCCAGAGAAGTAGAGGAGGTGGGTAGACTCGGAGCGCAGGGCAGCACTGGGTAAAGGCCTTGCTCCTCTCGTCCTCTCTCTGAGACTCTGCGAATGTGACGTCACTGGTTGCTAGACACCAGGCGGGGCGGCCCTAGCAACCAGTTTGGCAATCTTCTATTAGGGTGGCTATGTGTCCTCATTTCATTCCGGGACACTGTATTGTCCCGGAATGAAGGTGCCCGGGACACGGGACACAAATGCGAATTGCGGGACAATCCCGGGCAATCCGGGACACGTGGGAACCCTAGTCCGGGGTCCTCGGTCCTCGGTCCTGGGTCCTGGGTCCGGGGTCCGGTCCCGCTCTGTCCTCCCCACAGCGTGTATTACAGGCGCCATTAAAATTTAAAAGCCGCGCCTCCTCGTCCGTGATAGGAGGAACACTTTTTTCCCAGCAGTCAGTGTGCAGTGTTCCGCCTATCACGGATATCCTCTCATCCTCGTCCATGAGATGAGAATGACAGGCCATCCGTGATAGGCGGAACACTGTACTGCTGGGAAAATTAGTGTCCGCCTATCACGGACGGACGGGAGGAGGCGGCGCCGTCTGTCTGCATGACAAGCTGTTCATGTAGGCAGACGGCGGTGACTCGAAATATAAGCCG
This sequence comes from Lithobates sylvaticus, assembly GCA_028564925.1. Lineage (NCBI taxonomy): Eukaryota > Metazoa > Chordata > Amphibia > Anura > Ranidae > Lithobates > Lithobates sylvaticus. The sequence continues at coordinate 196,272,104 of CM053037.1, read as the reverse complement.
AGAGGTGGACTTTCAGACCTAAAAAAAGGGTCTGAAAATCTCGGCTTATATTCGAGTATATACGGTATGTAAAAAAAATGTATAGCTGCAATAATTTGTATCTTTTATATCAGCCTGGTATTCACCAGCAGTAATCGATTGACGAGTGAAATTTAGTAATAGAGAGCAGTGTGATAATAGTCGGTAGACATGCGCACAACAAAAAAATTTGTTTATTTTCGTTTCGTTTTCTTCGTTTCCGTTGATTCGTAGCGATTCGTAAATTCGTAAGTCGTCGGTGTTCGTATTCGTAACGATTTGTATTTCCGTAAGAGTTATTTTTTCGTTGATTCGTTTTTCCGTTAGTTTAATTTTCGTTTATTCGAAATTCGGACGCATTCGTATTTATTCGTACATTCGTAACATTCGTAGATTCGTAATCGGAGCATAATTCATAATTTTATGTAATGTGTATGCTATTGTTACATTGTAAGAGACACGGAAAATTACGAATCGAAAAAAAAAGTTACGAATGTACGAATTTTTTCGTTCAATCCATTCGAAGCACGTTAAGCAGCGCCATTGTAAGAGACACGGAAAATTACGAATCGAAAAAAAAAAAGTTACGAATGTACGAATGTTTTCGTTCAATCCCTTCGAAGCACGTTAAGCAGCGCCATTGTAAGAGACACGGATAATTACGAATCGAAAAAAAAAGTTACGAATGTACGAATTTTTTTGTTCAATCCATTCGAAGCACGTTAAGCAGCGCCATTGTAAGAGACACGGAAAATTATGAATCGAAAAAAAATAAGTTACGAATGTACGAATGTTTTCGTTCAATCCATTCGAAGCACGTTAAGCAGCGCCATTGTAAGGGACACGGAAAATTACCAATTCAACAAAAAAAAAAAAGTTACGAATGTACGAATTTTTTTGTTCATTTTGATTTTCGTTGTTCCTGTTTTCGTTTTTCGGATTTTCTTCTTTCGTAGATTCGTTGTTTCTAATTATTTTTTTTCGGATTTTCGTTGTTTTCAGATTCGTTCGATTCGAACGATTCGTTAAAATTTTTTGCGAATCGTTCGTTCATTCGTACGATAACAAATGAATGAGAATAACGAAAAAAAAAACGAAAAACGAAAAAAAACGAAACAAATTGCACATGTCTAATAGTCGGGTAGGTGACTTACTGTCCAGTAAGAATGAGAACATTGTATGATCCACAGAAGACGTTTCTTTCCTCCAATAACACCGTCTCAGTCTCGGTATCAACATACGAGGCTTCCACGCTTTCGCCGGGCTACGGAAAACACAACACATGAGAAGCCACAGATGACCAAGACCTCCCGGCATGCTTCACTTTGGTTTGTTTTTGGTCTCACATTACAACCTTCATCAGCCTTTCTCAACCGGTTTACCATGGAAGAGCCCTTTCAATAATAATATTTAGTTCTTGGGGAATCCCTACTGGAAATGATTATAGCTACAGTTCATGGTACAATAGCCATACCATATTGGTGGTCAATGAGAGAGGGGCTTCCTTGTACTGGTGGTCAATGGAAAGAATGTTCTGTTACAATGCTGGTCAGTGTAGGACCCTATACAATGGGGAACAGTGGGAAGAATGCTCCACACATTGATAGTCAGTGAGTTGAATGCTTCTTCCATTGGTGGTCACTAGGAAGAATGCCCCTTATATTGGTGATCAGTGGGAAGAATGTTCCTTACATTGGTGATCAGTGAGAAGAATGTTCCTTACATTGGTGATCAGTGAGAAGAATGTTCCTTACATTGGTGATCAGTGAGAAGAATGTTCCTTACATTGGTGATCAGTGAGAAGAATGTTCCTTACATTGGTGATCAGTGAGAAGAATGTTCCTTACATTGGTGATCAGTGGGAAGAATGTTCCTTACATTGTGATCAGTGGGAAGAATGTCCCTTACATTGGTGATCAGTGAGAAGAATGTTCCTTACATTGGTGATCAGTGAGAAGAATGTTCCTTACATTGGTGATCAGTGGGAAGAATGTTCCTTACATTGGTGATCAGTGGGAAGAATGTTCCTTACATTGGTGATCAGTGAGAAGAATGTTCCTTACATTGGTGATCAGTGGGAAGAATGTTCCTTACATTGGTGATCGGTGGGAAGAATGTTCCTTACATTGGTGATCAGTGAGAAGAATGTTCCTTACATTGGTGATCAGTGAGAAGAATGTTCCTTACATTGTTGATCAGTGGGAAGAATGTTCCTTACATTGGTGATCAGTGGGAAGAATGTTCCTTACATTGGTGATCGGTGGGAAGAATGTTCCTTACATTGGTGATCAGTGGGAAGAATGTTCCTTACATTGGTGATCAGTGAGAAGAATGTTCCTTACATTGGTGGTCAGTGAGAAGAATGCTCCTTACATTGGTGATCAGTGGGAAGAATGTTCCTTACATTGGTGATCAGTGGGAAGAATGATCCTTACATTGGGGATCAGTGGGAAGAATGTCCCTTACATTGGTGATCAGTGAGAAGAATGATCCTTACATTGGTGATCAGTGGGAAGAATGTTCCTTACATTGGTGATCAGTGGGAAGAATGTTCCTTACATTGGTGATCAGTGGGAAGAATGTTCCTTACATTGGTGATCAGTGAGAAGAATGTTCCTTACATTGGTGATCGGTGGGAAGAATGTTCCTTACATTGGTGGTCAGTGAGAAGAATGCTCCTTACATTGGTGATCAGTGGGAAGAATGTTCCTTACATTGGTGATCAGTGGGAAGAATGATCCTTACATTGGGGATCAGTGGGAAGAATGTCCCTTACATTGGTGATCAGTGAGAAGAATGATCCTTACATTGGTGATCAGTGAGAAGAATGTTCCTTACATTGGTGATCAGTGAGAAGAATGTTCCTTACATTGGTGATTGGGCACTATCAGAGAGGAGATCAATCCATCATTGCTGAAGGAACCCCAGGGAACCTCTGGATGAACCCTGGTATTCCATAGAACCCTGGTTGAGAAAGGCTGACCTACACTTACCTTTACATCTTTGTAATACTTCTCCAGCCTTGGTAGAACACTGCCATCCTCTCTGACTTTGGGCACTGGCACTGGTTGCACTTTAGCGTAGGAGACACTGACTCCTTTGTAGGATGTCCCCTGGGATGAAACAAAAATTACAAGTATTCATGAAAAATGTTTCATTCTTCATCTTAAAATTTAGTCAAAACGTCTTTTCTATTCTATTTAAAGTGGAAGTAAAACCCCCCTATCGTTTTCAGCCAAGGAAGCTGCCATCTTTGCCTCTGTTTAATCTTCAACTGCCACAGTGCTGCACATGTGATCCGTTATGACACCAGCCATTGGATGGTTTGACTGTTTGGTTGAGAGCACAGCCAATGTGCAGTTAGCATTCCCGGCATGCCTTTTTTTTTTTAAAACTGTTAAATCGATGGGTTTACTTCCGCTTTAATCCACGACATCAGTTATTTCAAGATTACAGTACAAAAAGGTAGATACAGGGATGTAAAAAAAACATTCCGAATTTTGGACTGTGGTTTAAAAAGGTACAAAAATCTTATTAGCCACTACAAATTTAGTTGAAGATATTCCCTTTTACAAACAAGGATGGTTTCCTTTTGTTGGAACCGTTGCCGGACTCCGTCCTGTTGGCTTGCTGAAGATGCCGAGGCCGGAATGTCAATCACAGTACATCTCCCCTCAGGACCCTGCTACTGCCTGAAAGAACTGCTGGGACTTGCAGTCTGCCTTGAAGATGGCAGTATCCTGGATACTACTGTCATGGACTCTGTTATTATGGGCTTTTTTCCTGTGCAGGTATGCTGGGGCAGCCACAAGTCTGAGTTAGGGGCTAGGGATGTTAGGAAAAGACTGCATTTCATGTTGATAGGTTGTGTTAACTTATTCTTCAATAAAGCTTTTGGAACCTTGGTGAGGTCTGGCCTGAAGTTATGCCCCGTACACACGGTCGGATATTCCGATGGAAAAAGTCCGATCGGCTTATGTTGTCGGAAAATCCGATCGCGTGTGGGCTCTAGCGGGCTTTTTCCATCGGAATCTCCGATGGAAAAAATCTGAGAGCAGGATCTCAAATTTTCCGACAACAAAATCCGATCTGACTTTTTCCGATCGTGTGTAGGAATTCCGACGGACAAAGTGCCACGCATGCTCGGATCAAATTACGAGACCAAAGCTATTGGCTACTAGCCTCTACGTAGTTCCGTCGTACACAACGAACGTCATCACGTTTGGAACGATCGGATTTTCCGACAACTTTGTCCGACCGTGTGTATGCAACACCAGTTTCGGACAAAACCCGTCGGAAAAAATCGGACGAATTTTGTGGTCGGAAATTTCCGACCGTGTATACTGGGGGCTAACTCACAGCCTGGTCTGAAGTTACTCAAGGGGTAAAATGCAAGCAACCGTCAGGGGTCACTAAGCACATTGGGGTGTGAATATAATGGTGCAGTGTGAAGATACAGTGGTTACCAATGGTAACAGAGGTCTCTCTAGCGGCCTGTCATAGAAGTGTACGTGTGCCAGGTGGGATAGCCTCTTGCAGCGAGGCAGATGTTGTCGGCGATCCCTCTCTCATACCCTGTTTCCCCGAAAATAAGACCTAGCGTGATTTTCGGTGATGGCTACAATATAAGCCCTACACCCCAAATAAGCCCTACCATGTTTCCCCGAAAATAAGCCCTACCCTGAAAACAAGACCTACAAGGACTTTAAATAGGGCTTATTTGGGGGGGTAGGGCTTATATTGCAGCCATCGCCGACAATCACGCTAGGTCTTATTTTCGGGGAAACAGGGTAGCAATGGGAGCAGATCTGCACCGCTGAGGTTCCCAACCTGTACACAGGTACAGAACAGGAAGAGGTAGGTGAATGCACACATGGAATCAGGGTCATGTACACAATGGGACCCCATTCCGTTACTGGGAGTGAGGTAGCGATGAAACGCTGGACAGGTGGAGAGGACATTGGCTCTGCGTGTCCCTCCTAAATCCACAAAGAACCGTAGTGGTGTAACTACATCGAGAGAGTTTATTAGAGTTCAATCATTTGTTCAAGTAAAGTTACCCCACCTGTAAGGCAGTGACCCTTCCCAAAGTGCCTAGCATAGCCCAGAAGAACCTACCCCGCCACTAGGGGGCCCCATCAGGCTTGCCAGCCTCAGTAAAACCAGGGACAGTATGTAAAAATCTGTGTCTTTTTCTCTTTTATATCATACCGGAGCAAGATATCAGGAGGAACCAAAAGGAAAAAAGCCCCACATTCCCAGCATAAAGGGAAGTTTCTTTTTTTTCTCTCTCTTTTTTTTTTTTTTCTCAATTCTAGCATTTCTAATTGTGTCCCGGATATCATTAGTGGATGTGAAGAGTTATTTTATTAATTATCTAACTCATTTAATGGACTGCTATCACCTATGGGATTAATATAATATTTAACTGGCGGCCGTTTACCCATTAATTCATCAATTAATTGGCTAATCCATCAGGTCAAGCCTGTATTGGCTTTTGGAATTTATATATCCCCATATGCATCACTGGCATAAACTGGATATTTCCTTTCTTTGACACATTATAACACATACTTGTTTTTACTCACATTTTGAAGCACTTTATTTATTTAAAACACATTGTATTTATTTTTAACACATTGTGTATTTATTCATTTATTAAATTGGTTACAACCTCATTGTAACTTGAAGTTTATATATATTTTTTGTGCACCTGGGATTGTCACGCAAGCACTTATATATTTTATTTTACCACAACATTTGTCTTTTAACCTCACCTGCTGATCTAAATAGACTAAGGTTGATATTGCGCACTATTTATACTCTAGTATTTATTTGCATGTAAAAATCTGTGTTTTTTTACATCTGTTTTTGAAATGTCCCTTACCGACATCCTTTTGGTCTAAAAATCCAGAGATTATAGCTGCCCCACCTCTCCAGTACCTTCTCAGCCAATAGAAACATGTCTGTGTATACTGTGTGATTGTATACTGTGTGGCCCCATAATCTCTGATTGCCTGGGGGGCCCCATAATCTCCTATTGCCCGGTGGCCCCATGTGTTGTCAGCCCGCCTCTGCTCTCATGTGACCATTGTTTGGTGCCCAACGAGAAGGGGAACACAAAGGACTGGAGGGCCACCCTACCCCGCCCAAAAATTGGATTAAAATTCGTTTTGATTCTCATGGAATAATAATGCACTTTGCACGTTCACATTTTGGGATAAGACCGACAGTTTTCTTTCTTCTTTGCTCGTGGTGACCAGTAGTGGAACCCTTCAGGAACTATATAGGGATCACACGGCCCCAATTTGGCAAAAACTCCAAGTCACTGCAGCTCGTAGCTCCACCTGTTTTACAAGCCATAGAAACAGCAGACGACCAGGACCAAATTTTAACAGAAAAAAATAAATAAAAATTTAAACAAAATGATCCACCAGCCAGTGATGTTGAAGACTCTCACCTGAAGGATCATGGCTTCATTCCGCACCAACGTCTCGGCTTCTAGATCCAGGAAAAGCTCCTTTGTCACATAACACCAATGACGGGACACGGGCAAACAGCTGAAGAGGTGCTTCTTCTTCAGGTACCCTGTCAACAGAAGGAGATATAACAATCCAGGTGAGAACATAGAAAACATAAAATGGGGGGGCAGTTCCTACCTAATGATCCTTTGTGTCCAGGGGCGGACTGACCATTCGGCCACTCGGGCACTGCCCGAGGGCCCTGGGCCACTAGGGGGCCCCATCAGGGTTGCCAGCCTCAGTAAAACTAGGGACAGTATGTAAAAATCTGTGTTTTTTTTTTTTACATCTGTCTCTGAAATGTCCCTTACCGACATCCTTTTGGTCTAAAAATCCAGAGGTTATAGCTGCCCCACCTCTCCAGTACCTTCTCAGCCAATAGAAACATGTCTGTGTATACTGTGTGTACATGTAGGTGTATACTGTGTGATTGTATACTGTGTGTGTGTGTATACTGTGTGGCCCCATAATCTCTGATTGCCTGGGGGCCCCATAATCTCCTTTTGCCCGGGGGCCCCATGAGTTGTCAGTCCACCCCTGTTTGTGTCTTGTATGAGTAGCTCTGGTCATTTCTACAGTTGCTTGCATCATAGACATGTGCACAATAGAAAAATTTGTTTATTTTCGTTTCGTTTCCGTTGATTCGTAACGATTCGTAATTTCGTACGTCGTCGGTGTTCGTATTCGGAACGATTCGTATTTTCGTAAGAGTTATTTTTTCGTTGATTCGTTTTTCCGTTAGTTAAATTTTCTTTATTCCAAATCCGGACGCATTCGTATTTTCGTAGATTTAGTTACATTCGTACTTTCGTAAGATTGATTTATTTGTACTTTCGTAACATTGTTTTTCGTAGATTCGTAATCGGAGCATAATTCATAATTTTATGTAATGTGTATGCTATTATTACATTTTAAGAGACACGGAAAATTACGAATCGAAAAAAAAAAGTTACGAATGTACGAATTTTTTCTGTTCAATCCATTCGAAGCACGTTAAGCAGCGCCATTGTAAGAGACACGGAAAATTACGAATCGCAAAAAAAAAAAAAAGTTACGAATGTACGAATTTTTTCGTTCAATCCATTCGAAGCACGTTAAGCAGCGCCATTGTAAGAGACACGTAAAATTACGAATCGAAAAAAAAAAAAAAAGTTACGAATGTACGAATTTTTTTTCGTTCAATCCATTCGAAGCACGTTAAGCAGCGCCATTGTAAGAGACACGGAAAATTAAGAATCGCAAAAAAAAAGTTACGAATGTACAAATTTTTTCGTTCAATCCATTCGAAGCACGTTAAGCAGCGCCATTGTAAGGGACACGTAAAATTACGAATCTCAAAAAAAAAAAATTACGAATGTACGAATTTTTTCGTTCAATCCATTCGAAGCACATTAAGCAGCGCCATTGTAAGGGACACGGAAAAATTACCAATTCAACAAAAAAAAAAGTTACGAATGTACGAATTTTTTCGTTCATTTTGATTTTCGTTGTTCCTGTTTTAGTTTTTTTTCGGATTTTCTTCTTTCGTAGTTTCGTTGTTTCTAATTTGGTTATTTCGGATTTTCGTTGTTTTTTCATATTCGTTCGATTCGATAATTCGTTAAAATTTTTAGCGAATCGTTCGTTAATTCGTACGATAACAATTCCCTAAATTGGCCAATGTCCCTTACATCCATTGGCCAACTAGACGTGTTCCCAAGACTTATGTTCAGTTTTCAAACCGCTCAAAGACTGACTGCAGGGGATTATGGGAAGAAGAAAACCACAACAGGTATTTTCTCACTTATCTCACTTATGCCCCGTACACGCGGTCGGAAATTCCGACTGAATATGTCCGATCGCACCATGTTGTTGGAAAATCCGCCCGTGTGTGAGCTCCATCCGACTTTTTCCGTCGGAAATTTCCGACGTTAAAAATTTGAGATCCTGCTCTCAAATTTTCCGACAACAAAATCCGATCTGACTTTTTTTCCCGATCGCGTGTAGAGAATTCCGATGGACAAAGTGCCACGCATGCTCAGATCAAATTACGAGACCAAAGCTATTGGCTACTAGCCTCTACGTAGTTCCCTCGTACGCAACGAACGTCGCCACGTTCAGAATGATCGGATTTTCCGACAACTTTGTCCGACCGTGTGTATGCGACAGCAGTGTCGGACAAAATCCGATGGATTTTGTGGTCGGAATTTCCGATTGCGTGTACGGGGGCTTACAGCGGGCACAGGGGAGAACTGAGCTTGGGGGGTGAAGGGCATTTCCCCCCCTGGGGCCAGTACTAAGAAGTTTGTCTGGTGGACCTTAGTGAAGGTACTGATCATAGCAGCACAGGGGTTCCAACCCTTCTGTAGCCCCCTCCTAGAATAGTGTGGATTGTTAGGTGAATTTCGTTTGCCCCTCTGTAATCCGTGGACCGCAGATTGATTATTCAGGTCTGCTCAGGTTCTCACGGGTTGCCGATTTGATTGCTTCCCCCTGTATCCTAGAGAAATCTAGAATTAAAGTGGAAGTAAGAACAGAGTAATGCCCTGTACACACGATTAGGATTTTCCTACGGAAAATGTCCGATGGGACCTTGCTGTCGGAAATTTTGACCGTGTGTAGACTCCATCACACATTTTCCATCGGAATTTCCGTCGCACAAAATTTGAGATCTGGATCTCAAATTTTCCGACAAAAAAATCCGGAAAATCGAAAATTCCGATCGCGTTTAGACAATTCCGACACACAAAGTTCTGCGCAATGCTCGGAATCAAGCAGAAGAGCGAACTTCATTTCTCCCGGCTCGTCGTACGCGTTGCACATCACCGCGTTCTTGAGGTTCGGGAATTTCCGACCAACTTTGTGTGACCGCGAGTATGCAAGACAAGTTTGAGCCAACATCCGTCGGAAAAAAAAGCATGGATTTTGTTGTCGGAAAATCCTATCGTGTGTACAGGGCATTAGCAACCTGAATATTTATGGCGCTCCAGCCAAAACCCTAGGGAGGTGTGCCCAGAAGGTGATGGGGAAGTCCATAAATAGTCTAGGGGGCCCTTAGACAGGAGCAGCAGAGTTCCAGAGTCCTGCTGGAGGAGACCTGTTGTGAACAAGCACGATTTTTCCGCGTGAAACGCGTCAACTGTAATCTTTGCAAGATTGGCTTCTGACCATAAATATTCGTCAGCATCCATTGGGCTCAAGTGTGCAACCAATTCTTCTTTCTGCTGGAGGCAACCCCTGGGGCAGGATTACTGGAGGCGTCATTTACAAGACAGGTCCCAGCAGAGGCTTCAGTTCGGGGGGGGGGGGGGCTATACGCAAAGTCTAGTTCTGGTGTTTATTTGGGTCTGGAGATGCTCACTGGAAAGTACCAGGAGGAAGTTGGGGGGAAAGGTGGTGGTGTAGGTTCATGTCTACCTCAGTAAAGAGTAGACATGTGCAATTCGTTTATTTTTTTTTTCGTTTCTCTATTCGTTATTTTCGTTCATTCGTTATCGTACGAATGAACGAACGATTCGCTAAAATTTTAATGAATCGAACGAATCCGAAAATAACAAAAATCCGAAAAAAACAAATTAGAAACAACGAAAATCCGAACAAACGAAAACAGGAACAACGAAAAACGAAAAGAAACGAAAAAATTTGTACATTCGTAACTTTTTTTTTGTGTTGAATTGGTAATTTTCTGTGTCCCTTACAATGGCGCTGCTTAACGTGCTTCGAATGGATTGAACGAAAAAAATCGTACATTTGTAACTTTTTTTTTATCGATTCGGAACTTTCCATGTCTCTTACAATGGCGCTGCTTAACGTGCTTCGAATGGATTGAACGAAAAAATTCGTACATTCGTAACTTGTTTTTTTTTTTTTTTCGATTCGGAATTTTCCGTGTCTCTTACAATGGCGCTGCTTAACGTGCTTCGAATGGATTGAACGAAAAAATTCGTACATTCGTAACTTGTTTTTTTTTTTTTTTTCGAATCGTAATTTTCCGTGTCTCTTACAATGGCGCTGCTTAACGTGCTTCGAATGGATTGAACGAAAAAAATCGTACATTCGTAACTTTTTTTTTTTCGATTCGTAATTTTCCGTGTCTCTTACAATGGCGCTGCTTAACGTGCTTCGAATGGATTGAACGAAAAAAATCGTACATTCGTAACTTTTTTTTTTTTTTCGATTCGTAATTTTCCGCGTCTCTTAAAATGTAATAATAGCATACACATTACATAAAATTATGAATTATGCTCCGATTACGAATCTACGAATGTTACGAATGTTACGAATAAATACGAATGCGTCCGAATTTCGGATAAACAAGAATTAAACTAACGGAAAAACGAATCAACGAAAAAAATAACTCTTACGAAAATACGAATCGTTACGAATCAACGGAAACGAAAAAAAACCGAAACGAAAATAAACAAATTTTTTTTGTTGTGCACATGTCTAGTGTGCCCAGTGGATATCGGAAAGAGGTAACCGATGATCCTATGGCTGTGTGTGTAAATTACCCCCGTGCTGGAAGTTAGTGAGCGTGTGCAGCGCTTGGTCTTTTGGGAAAAGCCCTAGTCACCTGCCAGCATTAGAGGTTCTTTGGTCCTCAATAGTCCTCAAAGTGTTCAGCTCATCAGTTTTGGGGTATCCCATCCCATGCTCCCTCATCACATCCAAATGAATTGTTCCAATAAAACCCTAAAAAGACACCCCTAGACCGTTCCTTCGAGCCAGTGAAAGTGGAAGGAAATGCAGTGTGCCTGGCTTTGCATGCGCTAATCTGGGGGAAAAAGTATGTTTCACCAGCGGCTCCTTAGGGGGTGCGCTACACTCCCCCACTCCACCCTACACTGGATAGAAATACACTTTAAATTGGAACATAAATGTTGTGCTGCCTTTGGATCTTTGGCCCAGGTCTCCCGTCTATGACAGTATGACATGGCGATTCATGGACATACCCAGGATCTTCTTGGAGAGGTGCACCGGGAGGCAGCGGATGAAGTCTTTGTACTTTCTGACTCCCGATGTGGACTGGAAGGAAGTGGGGACCACCATTAGAGACGGGTCGTCTTGTGAGGTGTAGACAGTCTCTTCCGAATGGCCCATTTCATCAGCTCCGAACGTTTCCTTCTGGGAGTCTGGAGAGGCAATTACAAAAATCTGACCTGTGATTGGGTCTCAGGTGAAGTCTAGGTTACCAACTCATATAAGGCCAACCACAATTCCTAAACCACAAATGATACTTCAGTTTTGGGTGGATATCAGCAGGTAGAATCTAGCTCCTTGTCCGTGTCTTTCAGGGTCTACCTCTCCCTTGGCAACCACTATGAGGGAGTCTCACTTTCACTGCTGGAATTTTCATTTTACATTATAAAAATACAGCAATGAGAATGAGACTCCATGGCATAAAATCCCAATTGAGAAATTCCAACACCCCTGAAATATTAGACACTGGATTCACCTTACAGGAGGCCACCCATAAATGGAATACCAGTTCCGGTATATTTGATTTTGGATGTGGCCTTCCCTCTCCTAAGCCTCCAGGAAGCTTTTAACTTCCCACAGAACCCCCCCCCCCCTCCCCTTAGCTCCCATAGAGCCCCCCCCCCCCTCAACCTCACGGTGCTCTTAGGTCCATAGAGCCCACAGTGCCACCCAGCCTGCTGTAGAGCCTCCACCCCTACATAGTGCCCCGGGGTTTTCCCAATCTCCCACAGTACTCCTCAGTTCCCATAGTCCCCCCCCCCCCCGCCCCAATCTCCCACAGTGGCGTACAGTGCCCTCAGTCCATCTGAGACCCCAAAGTGCCACCCAGCCTTCCAGCCAGCTGTAGAGCCTCCACCCCTCCATAGTGACCCGAGGTGCCCCCAATCTCCCACAGTGGCGTACAGTGCCCTCAGTCCATCTGAGAGCCCAAAGTGCCACCCAGCCTTCCAGCCTGCTGTAGAGCCTACACCCCTCCACAGTGACCCGGGGTGCCCCCAATCTCCCACAGTGCTTCTCAGTTCCCATAGTGCCCCCCCCCCCCGCCCCCACCTCCCAGAGTGGCGTACAGTGCCCTCAGTCCACCTGAGAGCCCACAGTGCCACCCTGCCTCCCAGCCTGCTGTAGAGCCTCCACCCCTCCATAGTGACCCGGGGTGCCCCCAATCTCCCACAGTGCTCCTCGGCTCCCATAGTGCCCCCCGCCCCAACCTCCCAGAGTGGTGTACAGTGCCCTCAGTCCACCTGAGAGCCCACAGTGCCACCCTGCCTCCCAGCCTGCTGTAGAGCCTACACCCCTCCACAGTGACCCGGGGTGCCCCCAATCTCCCACAGTGCTTCTCAGTTCCCATAGTGCCCCCCCCGCCCCAACCTCCCACAGTGGCTTACAGTGCCCTATGTCCACCTGGGAGCCCACAGTGACACCCGGCCTCCTAGCCTGCTGTAGAGCCTCCACCCCTCTATAGTGCCCCTAACCTTTGACAGTGACCCAGGGTGCTCCCAACCTCCTACAGTGCTCCCCAGGTCCCATACTGCCCCCCAACCGCTTACAGTGGCCTACTATGCCCATAGTCCACCTGAGAGCCCACAGCCCCACAGTGCCACCAGCAAACTGTAGAGCCTTCAGTCCTCCATAGTAACCCTAACCTCCGACAGTGACCCGGGGTGCTCCCAACCTCTGACTCTGCTCCCCAGGTCCTACAGTGCCCCTCCAAACCTCTTATAGTGACTTACAGTGCCCATAGTCCACCTGGGAGCCCACAGCCCCACAGCACCACCAGCATGTAGAGCCTCCAGTCCTCCATAGTGTCCCTGACCTTCAACAGTGGCCCAGAGTACCTCCCCAACCTCTGATAGTGCTCCCCAGGTCCCATAGCCCCCCCCCCCAACCTCTTATAGTGGCCTACAGTACCCATAGTCCACCTGGGAGCCCACAGCCCCACAGCACCACCAGAATACTGTAGAGCCTCCAGTTCTCCATAGTGGCCCTGACCTTCAACAGTGGCCCAGAGTACCTCCCCAACCTCTGACTCTGCTCCCCAGGTCCCACAGTGCCCCCCCAAACCTCTTATAGTGACCTACAGTGCCCATAGTCCACCTGAGAGCCCACAGCCCCACAGCACCACCAGCATACTGTAGAGCCCCCAGTCCTCCATAGTGACCCTGACCTTCAACAGTGGCCCAGAGTGCCTCCCCATCCTCCCATGGTGCTCCTCAGGTCCCATAGTCCCCCCCCCCCCAACCTCTTATAGTGGCCTACAGTGCGCATAGTCCACCTGGGAGCCCACAGCCCCACAGCACCACCAGCACACTGTAGAGCCTCCAGTCCTCCATAGTGACCCTGACCTTCAACAGTGGCCCAGAGTGCCTCCCCAACCTCCGACAGTGCTCCCCAGCCCTCTTCAGAAACCTCACCCCCCCCCCCCCCCTTTACAGAGCCACCAGTTCTGCTGCAGAGACCCAGAACCCCCTCCAGAACCCCCAACCCATCCACAGTGACACTGAGAGACAATCCAGAGCCTTGCAGCTGATGCTCCTCATTCAGAAGAATAGCCTGTGTCAAGAAAATACCACATTATGACCACTAGATGGGGCTGACACTATGCAGATAAGTATTTACAGTGAGAGGAAAAAAAAGTATTTAACCCCTTGCTGATTTTGTAGGTTTGCCCAAAGACAAAGAAACGATCGGTCTATCATTTTAATGGTCGGATTATTATAACAGCGAGCGACGGAATAACAACAAAAATAACCAGAAAATCGCTTTTCAAGAAAGTTGTAAATTGATTTGCCTTTTAATGAGTGAAATAAGTATTTGACCCCCTATCAATCAGCGAAATTTCTGGCTCCCAGGTGTCTTCTATACAGGTAACAAGCTGAGATTAGGAGCACTCGCCTAAAGGGAGTGCTCCTAAGCTCAGCTTGTTACCTGTATAAAAGATGGAGGGTCTTAGACCCCCCCCCCAGATCGTTATCCTCTTCAATACCGGGCACATTACCCCCTTCCTGCCCAGGCCAATTTTCAGCTTTCAGAGCTGTCACACTTTGAATGACAATTACGCGGTCATGTAATACTGTACACATAGGAGATTTTTATCATTTTTTGAGATAGATGGAGCTCTGTTTGGTGGCATTTAGTCACCACTGGGGAGATTTTAATTTTAATGCTAAACAAATGAATAAAAGACCGAAAAGTTTGAAAAAACTAAAAAGTTTTTCTTAGTTTCTGTTATAAAGTCATTTTTCTCGCTGATGAGGCGGAATGTTCATATCAGTGGAATATTCGCCTAACAGAAAAAAGGTCTGCGGGTCAGGCGCCTAAGGGTTAGGGTTATTGGTAATTGTTAGGGTTAGTATTCTAATCCTAACAATTACCACTAAACCTAACCCAAACATTTACACCTAACATTTTTTCCTAACATTTAACCCTAACATTTAACCCTAACCCTAACATTTAACCCTAACATTTAACCCTAACATTTAACCTTAACATTATTCCTAACATTTAACCCTAACATTTATTCCTAACCCTAACATTTATTCCTAACATTTAACCCTAATCCTAACATTTAACCCTAACATTTATCCCAAACATTTAATCCTAACATTTAACCCTAACCCTAACATTTAATCCTAACATTTAACCCTAACATGTATTCCTATCATTAAACCCTAACATTATTCTTAACATTTAACCCTAACATTATTCCTAACATTTAACCCTAACATTTATTCCTAACATTATTCCTAACATTTAACCCTAACATTATTCCTAACATTTAACCCTAACATTTAACCCTAACATTATTCCTAACATTTAACCCTAACCCTGACATTTAACCCTAACATTTAACCCTAACATTTAACCTTAACCCTAACATTTAACCCTAACATTTAACCTTAACCCTAACATTTAACCCTAACATTATTCCTAACATTTAACCCTAACATTTAACCCTAACCCTAACATTTAACCCTAACATTTAACCCTAACCCCAACATTTAACCCTAACATTATTCCTAACATTTAACCCTAACATTTAACCCTAACCCTAACATTTAACCCTAACATTTAACCTTAACCCTAACATTTATTCCTAACATTTAACCCTAACATTTAACCCTAACCATAACATTTAACTCTAACCCCAACATTTAACCCTAACATTATTCCTAACATTTAACCCTAACATTTAACCCTAACATTTAACCCTAACATTTAACCCTAACCCTAACATTTAACCCTAACCCTAACATTTAACCCTAACATTTAACCTTAACCCTAACATTTATTCCTAACATTTAACCCTAACATTTAACTCTAACATTTAACTCCAACCCTAACATTTAATCCTAACATTATTCCTAACATTTAACCCTAACACTTATTCCTCACATTTAACCCTAACATTTAACTCTAACCCTAACATTTAACCCTAACATTTATTTCTAACATTTAACGTGACCGGGACTCATAGGGAAACCATGTTTAGTGGACTGCAGTGCGTTTCTGCAAAACAAAAACGCACTGAAAATCGCATAGGTGTGAACCGAGCCCAGACCAGCCCCTCATTTACCTCCTCGCTGCCTCTGCTGGACGATGAGCACGTGGATCAGGTTGGCGGCGTTGTGCAGCAGGTGCGGGTCGCACATCTGCAGCAGCTGCAGGGCGTAGTTGGCTTTGGTCCAGTAGGACCCGTCCTTCACCCAGTCCCAGGTCTCCGCCATGAACTGCCGCAGCCGCCGCCCGTCCAGCCCCCGGTCCGAGCCGGCGGTGGCGAGGTCCCGCGCCAGGCCGGGGTTGATCCGGGACCGGCTGTAGGTGAAATCCTTCCCCAGCGCCGGCCGGAGCGCCTTCTCCACGAACGCCAGCAGGTCGGTGCTCTTCATCCGCCGCACCACCCCGAACAGGAACCTCCTCTGGGACCGGTCGCCGGCCCGCAGGAACCATTCTTTGGCGGCGGCCACTTGGGCGGCCAGGACGCAGGTCTCGCAGGACTGGCAGAGGGGCACCCTGGAGGTCCGGTTCTCGCAGCGGAGGTCTGGGGCAAAACGCACGTCCAGTTCTGAGACTCCCATGGCGGTCACCGGCATTTAAAGGGACAGGCCTCGCCCCCCTTTTTTTTTTTTTTCTTTAATTCTCTAAAAATAAAAAATAAAAGTCTAACAAATTTTCGCGGCGGCGGTGAGCGCGCCCATTGCGGCCCGGGGAAATCAGCGCCGTTGGCCCGGCTCTGCCTGTCACAGGTTCAATCCCGGAGCTGCTGCTGTTTTCACAACTTTCTCCCTATTGTTGTGCGACTCCAAGGAGACGGAGAGTGATGCCATTGTCCCAGTGCAGGCGCCCCGCCAGGGGAGGTACCGTAATCACTGGAGTAGAAGGACCAGTTCATTACCAAAGGAGGAAGTGGCCGGTGTATTAAAATATATGTGAACCCTCTCCTTGTAAAACAACCCACTCAGTTTAACCCTTTCATGCCTCAGCCTATTTCTGACAATCGTTGCAAGTTAAATATATGTATACATATTTTTATATTTTATACATATATTTATATTATTATATATATATATATATATATATATATATATATATATATATATATATATATATATATATATATTATACATATTTTTATATTTTATACACATATATATATATATATATATATATATTATACATATTTTTATATGTATATATATATATTCCAGAGAATAAAATGGTGTTTTATATATGTTTGGTGTGTGTGTATATATATATATATATATATATATATATATATATATATTTTTTTTATACATATTTTATATTTTATACATATATTTATTTATATTTATATATATTATATTTATATATGTATATTTTATACATATTTTTATATATATATATAAAAAAAAATATATATATATTTACAGAGAATAAAATGGTGTTATATATATATATATATATATATATGTTTGGTGTATATATATATATATATATATATATATTTTTATATGAATACATATTTTTATATTTTATACATATATATATATATATATATATATATATATATTATAATATTTATATATATTATATTTATATATATATATATTTTATATATATTTTTTTTTAGTAGAGAATAAAATGGTGATCATTGCTATTTATTTTATGTCACACTGTATTTGCGCAGCGGTCTTTCAAAACATTTTTGTTTTTTGGGGAGAAAAAATACACTTTCATGAATAAAAAAAATAAATAAAATAAACAGTAAAGTTAGCCCAATTTTTTTTTGTATAATGTGAAAGATGATGTTACGCCAAGTAAACAGATACCCAACATGTCACGCTTTGAAATTGCGCACGCTCGTGGAATGGCGACACACTACGTACCTAAAAATCTCCATTTACATTTTTTTTTTACCAGGTTTGAGTTACAGAGGGGGTCTAGTGCTAGAATTATTGCTCTCAGTCTGACGATCGCGGCGATACCTCACATGTGTGATTTGAACACTGTTTACATTTGCGGGCGCGACTTATGTATGCCTTTTTTTTTTGCGTGAGCTCGGAGGGACGGGTGTGCTTTAAAAAATATATTTTTTATTTATTTAGTTTTTTTACAATGTCCTTTTAAAAAAAAATATATACAGTATATATATTTTATTGCTGTCACAAAGAATAATGGGCACAGCGGGTGTACAGACCCGGGAACTCAGCACAGGGATGGTGGGAACCCCTCATAATGGGCACAGCGGGTGTACAGACCCGGGAACTCAGCACAGGGATGGTGGGAACCTCTCATAATGGGCACAGCGGGTGTACAGACCCGGGAACTCAGCACAGGGATGGTGGGAACCCCTCATAATGGGCACAGCGGGTGTACAGACCTGGGAACTCAGCACAGGGATGGTGGGAACCTCTCATAATGGGCACAGCGGGTGTACAGACCTGGGAACTCAGCACAGGGATGATGGGAACCCCTCATAATGGGCACAGCATGTGTACAGACCCGGGAACTCGGCACAGGGATGGTGGGAACCCCTCACAATGGGCACAGCGGGTGTACAGACCCGGGAACTCAGCACAGGGATGATGGGAACCCCTCATAATGGGCACAGTGGGTGTACAGACCCGGGAACTCAGCACAGGGATGGTGAGAACCCCTCATAATGGGCACAGCGGGTGTACAGACCCGGGAACAAATTGAGTACACCCCTAAGTGAAAATGTCCAAATTGGGCCCAAAGTGTCAATATTTTGTGTGGCCACCATTATTTTCAAGCACTGTGTCATTTCTTCAGTGTTGTCACATGAAAAGATAGAATAAAATATTTACAAAAATGTGAGGGGTGTACTTACTTTTGTGAAATTCTGTATATATGAGTGCTCTTGGTGACACACATGGTATCTCAGACCCCCCAGGCTGCTTTGTAGCAAACAACGTATCCAGGACCTTCTATAGAACACAGTTCTGTTGCTACAAACATTGTAACAATGTCATCCTGAGGAATGGCCAGCGATATAATAAAACGCTTGCCTCGGGACAGGGATACATTGTATCACACACAACATTAGCTGGCCATTCGCAGGCAAGGGTGTGTGCACCAAACGCTGAACATTCCATAAACCGCAGAGAGTACAGTCCAACACAGACAATGGCACATTCCCAATGAGCCTCTTATAGGACGACAAAGAGGATTCAAGTGAACTGATAAAGCTGAAGTGAGCCAATCCTTCTAGATCTAATGGTGGATGTTGGAGAGTTAAACCTACTGACAGTCTCTTCTATCTTTGGAGACTCTATTGGTAAAATCTTTGTGCTGAGTTCCTGGGTCTTCACACCCGCTGTGCCCATTATGAGGGGTTCCTGCCATCCCTGCACTGAGTTCCCAGGTCTGAGTTCCCAGGTCTGTGCGTCTGATGTGCCCATTACGAGTGGTTGCCACCATCTCTGTGCCAAGGTTCCAGGTCTGTACACTCGCTGTGCCCATTATGAGGGGTTCCCGCCATCCCTGCACTGAGTTCCCAGGTCTGTGTGGTTGCCACCATCTCTGTGCCAAGGTTCCAGGTCTGTACACCCGCTGTGCCCATTTTGTGTGGTTTCCACCATCCCTGTGATAAGGTTTCCAGGTCTGTACACACGCTGTGCCCATTACGAGGGGTTCCCACCATTCCTGTGCTGAGTTCCCGGGTCTGTACACCTGCTGTGCCCATTATGAGGGGTTCCCACCATCCCTGCACTGAGTTCCCTGGTCTGTACACCCGCTGTGCCCATTATGAGTAGTTGCCACCATCCCTGTGATAAGGTTCCAGGTATGTACACATGCTGTGCCCATTATGAGTGGTTCTCACCATCCCTGTGATGAGTTCCCGGGTCTGTACACATGCTGTGCCCATTATGAGGGGTTCCCGCCATCCCGCCATGCACTGAGTTCCCTGGTCTGTGCGTCTGCTGTGCCCATTACGAGTGGTTCCCACCATCCCTGTGCCAAGTTCCCAGGTCTGTACACCCGCTGTGCCCATTATGAGGGGTTGCCACCATCCCTGTGATAAGGTTCCAGGTCTGTACACATGCTGTTCTCAGGTCTGTACACCCGCCGTGCCCATTATGAGGGGTTCCCACCAACCCTGTGTTGAGTTCCCGGGTCTGTACACCTGCCATGCCATTATGAGGGGTTCCCACCATCCCTGCACTGAGTTCCCAGGTCTGTACACCCGCCGTGCCCATTACGAGGGGTTCCCACCATCCCAGTGCTGAGTTCCCGGGTCTGTACACCTGCCATGCACATTATGAGGGGTTCCCACCATCCCTGTGCTGAGTTCCCGGGTCTGTACACCCGCCGTGCCCATTATGAGGGGTTCCCACCATACCTGTGCTGAGTTCCCGGGTCTGTACACCTGCCATGCCTATTATGAGGGGTTCCCACCATCCCTGTGCTGAGTTCCCGGGTCTGTACACCCGCCGTGCCCATTATGAGTGGTTGCCGCCATCCCAGTGCCAAGGTTCCAGGTCTGTACACCTGCTGTGCCCATTATGGGGGGTTCCCGCCATCCCTGCACTAAGTTCCCAAGTCTGTGCGTCTGCTGTGCCCATTATGAGTGGTTGCCACCATCCCTGTGCTGAGATCCCGGGTCTGTACACCTGCTGTGCCCATTTTGAGGGGTTCCCACCATCCCTGTGCTGAGTTCCCGGGTCTGTACACCTGCCATGCCCATTATGAGGGGTTCCCACCATCCCTGCTATGTTTGTATTTATTTATTTCATATAATAGAGAATATAAGGGAAGAGCCAGAACACACAAAGGTTGTCAGGAACAGAGTTGGGAATCATGGTGTAGTATCAAAAATGTATAAGAATTGACTCTATCTATCATCAGTCTATCTTTGTAATTGTCTGGTTTTGAGCTGTGCTGTGTTTTGACTTTGTCACTACAACAGGGATGTCTAATTAGTCTCATAATTATTGTGCAATGCCTGGCAGGTGGCTCAGGAGTGTCTCTATCACCGGGAGAAGAGGATGTCTATAGATCTGGTGCACGACGATGTGGAGAAACAGCTCCTGCAGGTGAGATGAGGACTTTACAGTACAAAGTGCACTACAGTAAAAAAGTGCCAGCTGCCTGAATCAGTAAGGGACACGGGATGAACTGATAGGAAAAATAAAAACTTGGCACAAAATGGAGGAACAAACAAGTGCGCAGTCCTGATTGGGTGCTCTTGACAATGCAAATATTTCCCATACAGGTTTATGCATTGTATGGCTAAAAGTTGATGGACACCCGACCATGACACCTTTAGGAGTTTGTTGGACATCCTGTTCCAAAACCATGGCCATTACTATAGAGTTGGCTTCCATCTCCTCCAATCTTCTGGGAACGCTTTCCACTAGATGGAGGAGAAGACTTGACTCACAATAAGTGTTCCGTAATGCCTGTGTGCAAACAGCACTTGTAGGGGTGGCTTGCTTTGCATCTACATTGGTTTGACAGAGCACAGATCTGTCCATCAATTTTCATGGTGAGCTGCTGCATGAAAATTTGATCGGCTTGAGTTCCTTCACTACGACCAAAAACCCCAAGTGGATATACAACCTGAGAGGGTCCATTCACCCTTCTTGGGTCCCTTGACTATGACCGTTTAATGCAGGGGGTCTCAAACTGGATGCCCTCCAATAGCTGTTGCGAAACTATCATGCCCCATCATGCCTTTGCCTGTGGGAGTCATGCGGTGATGTAACTGTCAGCCTTGAAATGCCTCATGGGACTTGTAGTTTTGCAACAGCTGGAGGGCCACCAGTTTGAGACCCCTGGTTTAGTGCCAGAAAAACCAAGTAGACGGACAGCCAAGGCCACCTTAATAGCATCATTGGACACTGGCCAAAGTAATATTCTGGTTGCCCTTACCCTTATGGGGTGGTCGGGGACTGGTTAAGATCATCAGCATTATGATAACTCACAGGCAGCGGGCATTCTATCATGGCTCTGGCTGGCTCTGCCACAGTGTGTCACATAACATGGCTGCTGGGTGCTGATTTTGTTAACTTATGACCAACAAGTTCACAAAATCAGCACCCAGCAGCCATGTTATGTGATACACTGTGACAGTGCACTACCAGCCAGAGCCATGATACAGTGCCTGCTGCCTGTGAGTTATGATGCCATCCATTATGCCAGAGCGACAGACACAGTGTAATGTAGTCTATTCACAGAAACCCCCAAAGCACACCTGTGTTGAAGCCTTGAAGGCACTGGCAGCCCCACAAGCGGATCCCCGTCCCCTCTGTTCTGTTCTTGCTGCTGGACACTGTCAGCTGAGCTCAGCTGCCCCTCTCTGCCTGCCCCTGCCGCCGCCCACCTCACAGCCTCTCAAGTCTCACTCTCTGGGCTCCGGCTACTACTGGGTGGGGAGTAGAGGAATATCACTCCGATGGGCAGGCAGTCGGCTGGCCAAGACTTGAGCCAAGGCAGAAGAACATGCGAGTGGGAGCGGAATGGGCATGCGTCTGAAACTGAAGAAATAGTTCCCCTGCTCCGACCAGCACATGATCATCAGAAGGGGGCACAGATAATGAAAAAAATACACCCCCCTAAGCTAGTAGGAGCGGCGGAGTGGGGGTGTGTAATTCAGATTTTTTTTTATTTTTTTGTTCTGAACTGCCTGCCTTCGAAATTGCCTGGGCCCCTGTTCAAATCCAATCCGGGGACAAAACTGGGGACAGACTTGGTCCGGGGATAGTATCCTCAGTCCAGGGACTGTCTGGCCACCCCACCTTACAAGCCTGCCCCAATTTACACACCTACTTTCAAGAATTAAAGTATAAATAGTTGATAGAAATAAACAATAAAATAAACAAAAAAATATTTATTAGTACTTTCAATAAAAAAAAAAAATTTAAACAATAAGAAAACATGCCATAAATCAAAGACTAATCAACACAAAGGGCACAGTACAGGGGGATCAGGAGGGCCCAATACTGGGATCAGAAGGGCACAGTACAGGTTCCGGGATGCTGCCCTGGATGCTGCCATCCCTGGACAGCTTAGTAAAACGCATGACTGTTCCAGAAAATGCAGAATGGTTGGCAAGTATGATGTTATGCAAGATTATAATGGGGGCCACATGCACCTGGGTCCCCTGGGCAGTGCCCAATGTGCCCATGCATTAAGATGGCCCGGCAGACAGCCTGAAATGGTACCTTTTGCCCTTCTTAAGTCCCTTCACTTTGGCCATTAATGCATTAGTGTCTTAACTGACCTGAATTGGTACTTGGAGACCACAGACAGGTTTAAGCTACAAAATAGCTGCCAAAGGGGTCTTTAGTTGGGTAGGTGGGTCATTAAAACAAGCCACAAACTCTGACACTTCAACTATAGGGGGTTACAAGTCGCCAAACTGGACAAACCTTAAAGTGCCATAACCCCAAGTGGATGGACTGCCTGAATTAGTACATTCATACTACTTGAGTCCCATCGCTACAACGCTTGATGCTCTAGTGCCATAACCCCAAGTGGATGGATGGCCTGAATTGGTACATTTTGCCCTTCCTTGAGTTCCTTTGCTACAGCCGCTAATGCCTTAGTGCCATAACCGCAAGTGGATGGATGGCCTAAATGTTTACATTCGCCCTTCTTGGGTCCCATCACTAAGACCCCTAATGCCTTAGTGCCATAACCCTAAGTGGATGGATCACCTGAATCAGTATATTTGCCCTTCTTGAGTCCCTTTACCCTGACCGTTAATGCCTTATGCGACGTACACACGGTCGGAATTTCCGAAACAGTCCGATGGGAGCTTTTCATCGGATTTTCCGACCGTGTGTATGCCCAATGGTCTTTTTCTGTCGGAATTTCCGATGGACTTTGAATTGAGAACCTGTTCTCAATTTTTCCGACGGAAAACCTTTCTATCAGATTTTCCGATCGTGTGTATGCAATTCCGACAAGCAAAATTCTGACGCATGCTCGGAAACAATTTGACGCATGCTCGGAAACAATAAACTTCCCTTTTTATAGTGCTGTCGAACGTGTTTTATGCCGCTGTGTTATTGACCGTTGGAATTTGGGGTGACCGTGTGTAGGCAACACAGCTTGAGCGGAATTCCGTCGGAAAAACCGTCAGAGTTTTTTCCGACGAGAATCCCGATCGTGTGTACGCGGCATTTGTGCTGTAACACCAAGTAGATGGACGGTCTGAGATGGTACATCGTTTCCACAGTCAGGTTTAGGATACATAATAGCTACCGAAAAGTTCTTCAGTCACAAAAGTGGGTCCTAAAAACAAGCCACAAACCCTGACACTTCAAATATTCCTCAGTGGGGTAACAATTCACCAAATTGCATAAACCTCAAAGTGTATAATAAAGACGATGCTTCAGTCCTAATCCTCCAAGCCCATCATGGACTTTTGAGGCGCCCCAGAAGAAAGTCACACAGATACAAAATAAAAATAATCCGGGAGGACAAGGAGGATAATCCGGGAGGACAAGGAATACCCTCCTTTTACAATTCTATTAATATAAATGTTAAAAGCTAGACATAGAACCAACAACAAATACATAAAAAAGACATAAAATGCTTGAATGGCAACTCCACTCAGTCCTGTCAATGAGTAGGATACAACATGGTGGTCAGAATTGACCATCTCAGGTCATTCTAACAAAAATATATGAGCAAATTGACTCAGTGGTGTCACCAGAGAATTTAGAGGCAGATTTTTATTTATTTTTTTGCCTTCTTGAAGTCATCAGAGTAATTTATTATGTTGGTATTTGTATTAAATAGGAAGTTGATAGCATCAAGTCTTGCCAGGAGAGAATGAGGAGACACCTGGACAGGACAGCGGCACAGCTTGCGTAAGACATGTAACCTCTTCACCCTTGCATGTGTGTATATGTGTACTGGGGGTGGGTAGAGGATTATCTACAAGGCAACCTATTTAGGAGCTTGGAGCCCAGTGGCTGTCCAAGGGCCCCAGGTACAACCTTCATTATCCTGCAGTAAATGAGGGGGATAGTCAATTGGTCAATGCTGTGAACCTCTCCTTTTAGGAAGTTGGTATCTGATGGGGTCGTGCAATTAATGGCCCAGGTTCTTTGGCCCTATTGTGATCTTTAATAATCTAATTTAAAGGGATGAGGGGGTCCAAAGCTGATACCATGCCGAAGGCTAGAGTTCAGCTTGAAATCATCCACTCCTTTTCTACATCCAAGTAATGCTTTTTCATTTATTTCTTTATGTGGTAGGTCTTTCCTCAACCTAACCACTCTTCTCATAAAGCAGTTCCTATGCTAGGCATTAATAAACAATCTCTTCCTTCTATCTATGTCAACATGTGCAATAAATGACCAATAAGATTCTTTTTTTTGGGGGGGGGGGGGCTGCCTTTCTGGGCCCAGAAGTGCTTTCACCCAGCAGATATGGTCTGTAGTAAACATTGCCATGCATTGTAAAAGTCTAACAACAAACGTAAAATGTTCAGTTAGGCAGATCTATGGTTGTCCAGGTACTGTACACTGATGTGACCTCTGCATGCACATTTTTGGTCACCCTAAACACCTATCGTATTGTATTTATCCCACCTATGAGTACTTGTAGTTCTGGAACTTGATCTACACTCCTAAGATCTCATCTGTGTCTACAGTTCAAATAGGGCAGCTCAGCACGAACTGGAGAGGGACATCAGTGACAAGCAATCGGCCTTCCGCATCGATGACAAATGTCAGAATCTGCGGAATACCTCTGACGGTATTGGATACTACCGAGGCGTGGAACGTATCGATGCAACGTATGTGAATATCGTCTGTCTGTGGACTGTTTAAGCGTGTCTGCAAGTTCTTCAACATCTCCTTGTTTTTGTGTCCTTAGCTTCTCCAGCCTTTGTGTCCCCCACCATCTCTGGTCTTTGTGTCCCCCACCATCTCTGGTCTTTGTGTCCCTCACCATCTCTGGTCTTTGTGTCCCTCACCATCTCTGGTCTTTGTGTCCCTCACCATCTCTGGTCTTTGTGTCCCTCACCATCTCTGGTCTTTGTGTCTCTCACCATCTCTGGTCTTTGTGTCCCCACCATCTCTGGTCTTTGTGTCCCCCACCATCTCTGGTCTTTGTGTCCCCCACCATCTCTGGTCTTTGTGTCCCTCACCATCTCTGGTCTTTGTGTCCCTCACCATCTCTGGTCTTTGTGTCCCTCACCATCTCTGGTCTTTGTGTCTCTCACCATCTCTGGTCTTTGTGTCCCTCACCATCTCTGGTCTTTGTGTCCCTCACCATCTCTGGTCTTTGTGTCCCTCACCATCTCTGGTCTTTGTGTCCCTCACCATCTCTGGTCTTTGTGTCCCTCACCATCTCTGGTCTTTGTGTCCCTCACCATCTCTGGTCTTTGTGTCCCTCACCATCTCTGGTCTTTGTGTCCCTCACCATCTCTGGTCTTTGTGTCCCTCACCATCTCTGGTCTTTGTGTCTCTCACCATCTCTGGTCTTTGTGTCTCTCACCATCTCTGGTCTTTGTGTCCCTCACCATCTCTGGTCTTTGTGTCCCTCACCATCTCTGGTCTTTGTGTCCCCTCACCATCTCTGGTCTTTGTGTCCTCACCATCTCTGGTCTTTGTGTCTCTCACCATCTCTGGTCTTTGTGTCCCTCACCATCTCTGGTCTTTGTGTCTCTCACCATCTCTGGTCTTTGTGTCCCTCACCATCTCTGGTCTTTGTGTCCCTCACCATCTGGTCTTTGTCCCCTCACCATCTCTGGTCTTTGTGTCCCTCACCATCTCTGGTCTTTGTGTCTCTCACCACCTCTGGTCTTTGTGTCTCACACACCTCTGGTCTTTGTGTCTCTGGTCTTTGTGTCTCTCACCATCTCTGGTCTTTGTGTCCCTCACCATCTCTGGTCTTTGTGTCCCTCACCATCTCTGGTCTTTGTGTCCCTCACCATCTCTGGTCTTTGTGTCCCTCACCATCTCTGGTCTTTGTGTCCCTCAGCATCTCTGGTCTTTGTGTCCCTCAGCATCTCTGGTCTTTGTGTCCCTCAGCATCTCTGGTCTTTGTGTCCTCAACCATCTCTGGTCTTTGTGTACCTCAACATCTCTGGTCTTTGTGTCCCTCACCATCTCTGGTCTTTGTGTCCCTCACCATCTCTGGTCTTTGTGTCCCTCACCATCTCTGGTCTTTGTGTCCCCCAACATCTCTGGTCTTTGTGTCCCTCACCATCTCTGGTCTTTGTGTCCCTCACCACCTCTGGTCTTTGTGTCTCTCACCACCTCTGGTCTTTGTGTCTCTCACCACCTCTGGTCTTTGTGTCCCTCAGCTTTTCTGGTCTTTGTGTCCCTCACCATCTCTGGTCTTTGTGTCCCTCAGCATCCCCTTATATTTGTGTCCCAACATGTCCTTGTCTTTGTGTCCTTCAACATCTCCTTGTCATTGTGTCCCTCAGAATCTCGTATTTGTGTTCCTCAATGTCTCCTGTCTTTGTGTCCTTCAGCATCCCCTTGTCTTTGTGTCCAAACGTCCATGTGTTTGTGTCCCTGAACATCTCCTTGTCTTTGTGTCCTTCAACATCTCCCTTTTTTCTTTTTTTTGGTACCCTAACATCTCCTTGTCTTTGTGTCCCTCAGCATCTCGTATTTGTGTCCCTCAAGGTCTCTTTGTATTTGTGTCCCTCAGCATCTCGTATTTGTGTCCCTCAGCATCTCGTATTTGTGTCCCTCAGCATCTTCTTGTGTTTGTGTTCCTCAACACCTCTTTGTATTTGTTTTTGTCCCTCAGAACCTTGTCTTGGTGTTCCTCAGCATCTCCTTGTTTTTGTGTATCTCAGGATCTCTTTTGTTTTTCTGTCCATCAGTATCTCCTGTCTTTATATCCCTCAGCATTTCTGTCCCTGAAACTTGGGCCAAATTCACAGATGACAACATCTTGAGGTCACAGAGTGAGAGAGCCGCCTCTGCCAAGCTCAGAGAGGATGTCGAGAATTTACTAAATGTCACTTCCAATGAGATGTGGAACCAGTTTAACCGAGTGAACGTCATGTTCACCAACCGGATCTCTGAGTCTGCGGATGCCAAGAACAAGCTCCAAAGTCACCTAGCAAAGGTACAAAGTTTGGCTTGTGCTCAGTTATGAAGTGTTTGGAGGCAGATTATCTACAGCCATTCAAAGACTTGGTGGCCAAAAGACAGCCCAATATTCACAAGCGATGCTCCCGATTTTGAGTATGTTATAAAATCTCCCTTTGATCCAAGGCCAAACCTTTTCTTCTTTTATGGAAGGACTGAAGGATCAAAAGTCTTGCATGTGTAGTTGTTTTAAAATGCCGATCGTGGGGTGTGCAAGGGCTTGAGAACGTCTTGGAAACATCTTCCTGCCCATTGCTTTCAGGAAGACATCTGTCTCTTTGATCACACCACCACATAGAGTGTTGTGACAGGAGTGTGCATGTCTTGTGGGGGGGGGGGGGGGGGGCTGCATTTGCCTGTTCACTCGTTATATCAAGACAGGTCTGAAGATGGCAGAGAAAGCACAATGAAGAGAAGAGGGTGATGGAAAGTAGTAGGAAGATGGACCGGGATCCTTCTGCAGCATATAGAGTATTTCAGGAGAGGAGAGTTATAGAGGATGGAGCAGAGTCCTCCAGCAGAGCAGAGTATTTCAGGAGAGGAGAGTTATAGAGGAAGGAGCAGAGTCCTCCAGCAGAGCAGAGTATTTCAGGAGAGGAGAGTTATAGAGGAAGGAGCAGAGTCCTCCAGCAGAGCGGAGTATTTCAGGAGAGGTGAGTTATAGAGGAAGGACCAGAGTCCTCCAGCAGAGCAGAGTATTTCAGGAGAGGAGAGTTATAGAGGAAGGGACGGTGTACCTAGGCACGGTAGATAGTGAGGGATGGGGGGCATGTTTGGGGGGTGAGGGAAGAGGGCTGTAGGTGCAGTGGGTGGTAAGGCAAGGGAGGCTGCAGGCATAGTAGATAATGAGGAAAGGGGTCCCAGGTGCAGTGGGTGGTGATGAAAAGAATGCCTAGGCACAAGTGGTGGTTAATAAAGGCAAGGCTGTGGAGAAAATTTTAATGTAGCATACAGGGCTTCATAGTCCAGGGCCCACCAAAATCCTCAGCACCAGGCCTGTGATGCTCCTAATCCAGGCCGAATGACCAGGCCGCAAAGGTCACATTTCCAATCAGGGCCTGGTGTTCCGCTGCTAATATATTTTTTTTATAATGGCACACAGTGAAATAATTAAAAAGTGCCATTATAAAAAAAAAAACATTGTGACAGATTTTCACACAATACACACTGGGATCTGTGATGTGTACTGTGCTATTATTTAATGACGCTGTCAGACACTGACAAAGCCATTCCTTTATTTTTTTTTTTTGGGTGGGGGGGGGCGCAAGTAGCTGGTCTTGCCTAGGGTGCAAAATAGTCTAGCACCGGCCCTGCCAGGAGAGGGGAGTTATAGAGGAAGGAGCAGAGTCCTCCAGCAGTGCAGAGTATTTCAGGAGAGGAGAGTTATAGAGGAAGGAGCAGAGTCCTCCAGCAGTGCAGAGTATTTCAGGAGAGGAGAGTTATAGAGGAAGGAGCAGAGTCCTCCAGCAGAGCAGAGTATTTCAGGAGAGGAGAGTTATAGAGGAAGGAGCAGAGTCCTCCAGCATAGTATTTCAGGAGAGGAGAGTTATAGAGGAAGGAGCAGAGTCCTCCAGCAGTGCAGAGTATTTCAGGAGAGGAGAGTTATAGAGGAAGGAGCAGAGTCCTCCAGCAGAGCAGAGTATTTCAGGAGAGGGAGTTCTAGAGGAAGGAGCAGAGTCCTCCAGCAGAGAAGAGTATTTCAGGAGAGGAGAGTTATAAAGGAAGGAGCAGAGTCCTCCAGCAGAGAAGAGTATTTCAGGAGAGGAGAGTTATAGAGGAAGGAGCAGAGTCCTCCAGCAGAGCAGAGTATTTCAGGAGAGGAGAGTTATAGAGGAAGGAGCAGAGTCCTCCAGCAGAGTATTTCAGGAGAGGAGAGTTATAGAGGAAGGAGCAGAGTCCTTCAGCAGAGTATTTCAGGAGAGGAGAGTTATAGAGGAAGGAGCAGAGTCCTCCAGCAGTGCAAAGTATTTCAGGAGAGGAGAGTTATAGAGGAAGGAGCAGAGTCCTCCAGCAGTGCAGAGTATTTCAGGAGAGGAGAGTTATAGAGGAAGGAGCAGAGTCCTCCAACAGAGCAGAGTATTTCAGGAGAGGAGAGTTATAGAGGAAGGAGCAGAGTCCTCCAACAGAGCAGAGTATTTCAGGAGAGGAGAGTTATAGAGGAAGGAGCAGAGTCCTCCAGCAGAGCCGAGTATTTCAGGAGAGGAGAGTTATAGAGGAAGGAGCAGAGTCCTCCAGCAGAGCAGAGTATTTCAGGAGAGGAGAGTTATATAGGAAGGAGCAGAGTCCTCCAGCAGTGCAGAGTATTTCAGGAGAGGAGAGTTATAGAGGAAGGAGCAGAGTCCTCCAGCAGAGTATTTCAGGAGAGGAGAGTTATAGAGGAAGGAGCAGAGTCCTCCAGCAGTGCAGAGTATTTCAGGAGAGGAGAGTTATATAGGAAGGAGCAGAGTCCTCCAGCAGAGCAGAGTATTTCAGGAGAGGAGAGTTATAGAGGAAGGAGCAGAGACCTCCAGCAGAGTATTTCAGGAGAGGAGAGTTATAGAGGAAGGAGCAGAGTCCTCCAGCAGAGTATTTCAGGAGAGGAGAGTTATAGAGGAAGGAGCAGAGTCCTCCAGCAGAGTATTTTAGGAGAGGAGAGTTATAGAGGAAGGAGCAGAGTCCTCCAGCAGAGATGAGTATATCAGGAGAGGAGGGTTATAGAGGAAGGAGCAGAGTCCTCCAGCAGTGCAGAGTATTTCAGGAGAGGAGAGTTATAAAGGAAGGAGCAGAGTCCTCCAGCAGTGCAGAGTATTTCAGGAGAGGAGAGTTATAGAGGAAGGAGCAGAGTCCTCCAGCAGAGTATTTCAGGAGAGGAGAGTTATAGAGGAAGGAGCAGAGTCCTCCAGCAGAGCAGAGTATTTCAGGAGAGGAGAGTTATAGAGGAAGGAGCAGAGTCCTCCAGCAGTGCAGAGTATTTCAGGAGAGGAGAGTTATAGAGGAAGGAGCAGAGTCCTCCAGCAGTGCAGAGTATTTCAGGAGAGGAGAGTTATAAAGGAAGGAGCAGAGTCCTCCAGCAGAGCAGAGTATTTCAGGAGAGGAGAGTTATAGAGGAAGGAGCAGAGTCCTCCAGCAGAGCAGAGTATTTCAGGAGAGGAGAGTTATAGAGGAAGGAGCAGAGTCCTCCAGCAGAGCAGAGTATTTCAGGAGAGGAGAGTTATAGAGGAAGGAGCAGAGTCCTCCAGCAGAGCAGAGTATTTCAGGAGAGGAGAGTTATAGAGGAAGGAGCAGAGTCCTCCAGCAGAGTATTTCAGGAGAGGAGAGTTATAGAGGAAGGAGCAGAGACCTCCAGCAGAGCAGAGTATTTCAGGAGAGGAGAGTTATAGAGGAAGGAGCAGAGTCCCCCAGCAGAGCAGAGTATTTCAGGAGAGGAGAGATATAGAGGAAGGAGCAGAGTCCTCCAGCAGTGCCGAGTATTTCAGGAGAGGAGAGTTATAGAGGAAGGAGCAGAGCCCTCCAGCAGTGCAGAGTATTTCAGTAGAGGAGAGTTATATAGGAAGGAGCAGAGTCCTCCAGCAGAGCAGAGTATTTCAGGAGAGGAGAGTTATATAGGAAGGAGCAGAGTCCTCCAGCAGTGCAGAATGATTCAATTTCCATGAACTTTACATACTGTATCTTTAATCTCCTGAATGTACCTTTATTGTTGGTATTACTGAGCGTTCTGTTTATTTAGGTGGAGGTGTTTCTTCCTATTACAGGATTGTACTGTATTCATACAGCAGCTTTGTGTTTCAGTGGAGGAGGATTGTAAGAAATAACCCAAAGAACAGCAAAAAAAAAAAGCTAGATGGGGAAAAGGAAAAATTTCCATAAAACTTCCAAGGGGTTTGAAAAAGTAAATAAATGCAGAGGTGGGAACCCCATTTAAACAACGTTCTCCTCTCTAGAATAGTGCACTTTATACACCTACAAGAGAGCAGCAGACATAAAACTTCTTGGGCTGCGGCCAGGCAGACGAGGAAATGGAATCTTCGGAACTTTTGCCCAGAATCCGAGTGCTGCAAGGCATCCAGAATGTTCCTCAAGACTTCAGTCGCTCTCGGTTACTCCATATAATGCCTATTAATGCATTTGTAATGCCTTTACAAGCTGCAAGTTGGAAGAATAGACACGATTCTTCCCAAACCATTAAGCGGCATCTTCTATCACATGTGCACCGTGGCCAACCGCTAAAAAATGGTACTTATGTAAGCAATTCTCACATCGCTCAACTGCCATTGGCTGGTATTTTGGAGCCTGAACCTTGTCTTCATTCCCTCAATTTGCATAGCTTTTTAGAAGGCCGTGATGAGTTATTTACAAGTTTTTATGATTTTTCTTTTTTTTTTTTCTTTTTTTTTTTTTAGACTCTCCAGGAGATCTTTCAGACAGAGATGACGATTGAAGCCATCAAAAAGGCCATCAAGGACAAAATGGCTCCAATGAGAGTAGCCCAAACACGCCTGGATGAACGCACAAGGCGCCCCAACGTGGAGCTGTGCCGAGACACGGCGCAGATGCGGTAACTGCTACCAACACATTAACCCAACTTGAGATAGAGCGGAGAAAGATTACCGTATATACTCGAGTATAAGCCGAGTTTTCAGCACATTTTATTGTGCTGAAAATGTCCCCCCTCGGCTTATACTCCAGTCAAGCATTTTTCTGCAGCCAAAATGTGGGGTCTCTGGACCCAAAGGTTCCTGAAATAACATTTTCTCTGCAGCAGAGAATGACATTTTCCAACCCGACTTTGGGGCCACGTATCTCGGGGCCTCTTGGTGCTAGGAACCCCAGTTTGTGTGCAAACCCAGTGGAACCAACACTACAACATATCCAAAGATGGGGTTCCTAGCATCTAGTGGCCCCCGAGATACGGGGCCCCAAAGTCGGTTCGGAAAATGGCATTCTCTGCTGCAGAAAAGTGCTTGACATTTTTCTGAACCGACTTTGGGGCCCTGTATCTCGGGGCCACTTGGTAATAGGAACCCCTAGTGTAGTGCTAGTTCGACTGGGTTTGCATATTAAATTTGGGGTTCCTAGCACCAAGTGGCGCCAAGGTACGGGGCCCCAAAGTCGGTCAACTGTGTCCACCTGCAGCAATGTTATTTCAGGACCCTTTGGGTTCAGAGACCCCAAATTTTGGCTGCAGATAGGGGGCATCTAGGGACCCGTAACTACCTATGGCTGCAAATGGGCACAGTGAGGCATGCAAATGGGCACAGTGAGGCTGCAAATGGGCATTGTTGATCCTCTTTTTTTCCACTTATGCCGCGTACACACGGTCGGAATTTCCGATGGACACAGTCCGATGGGAGCTTTTCATCGGATTTTCCGCCCGTGTGTACGCACATCGGTCTTTTTCTGTCGGAATTTCCGACGGACTTTGAATTGAGAACCTGTTTTCAATTTTTCCGACGGAAAACCTTTCTATCGGATTTTCCGATCGTGTGTATGCCCATCGGTCTTTTTTTGGCGGAATTTCCGACCGACTTTGGATTGAGAACCTGTTCTTAATTTTTCCGAAGGAACACCTTTCTATAGGATTTTCCAATCGTGTGTATGCAATTCCGACACTCAAAATTCCGACGCATGCTCGGAAACAATTCTGACGCATGCTCAAAAGCATTAAACTTCCCTTTTATCGTGCATTCGAACGTGTTTTATGCCGCGGTGTTATTGATCGTCGGAATTTGGTGTGATCGTGTGTAACACAGCTTGAGCGGAATTCCGTTGGAGTTTTTACCGACGAGAATTACGATCGTGTGTACGCGGCATTACAATAGCTGCGCATTTCTCACCCTAGGCTTATACTCGAGTCAATACGTTTTTCCATTTTTTTTTTTGTGGTCAAATTTGGTGCCTCAGCTTATGTATGGGACGGCCTATACTCGAGTATATATACGGTAGACTTTTTCTGGATTTTTATTGACATCTATGTTCTCTACTAGGAAGATTTACCCTCATTCACTGTTATCGATTTAAAAAAAAAAGTTCGTAATTCGTATACTGTAAAGATATTTTTCTGAGGGGGCACAAACAGAAACACATTGTGAGGAGAGGTTAGGACCTCTGACAATGATTTAAGGCGTGTGTAAGGTCAAAACTGTTATTTTTTTTTGTTTACAAACGGTTTATTGAAAAATGAGTCTCAATGCAGAAAAGTACAAAATGCATACGGAGAATTTGGTATACAGAGTATAAAAATGTATAACAACGGTATAATACAGAGAAACGCCAATAGTAATATATACATTTAGGGCACAAAAACTACATCATGAAGATGTAGACCACTTTATGATATATAAAATAATACAGAAAATTCAAAAAAACCAAGCAATAATTCAATCACAACTGTGCGCTATATGTGGAAATTTAGTTCGAACAATTCGCTAAAAATGTTAACGAATGTTCCAATCGAACGAATACGAAAAACAACGAAAATCTGAAATAACCAAATTAGAAACAACAAAACTACGAAAGAAGAAAATTCGAAAAACGAAAACAGGAACAACGAAAATTAAAATGAACGAAAAAATTCGTACATTCGTAATTATTTTTTTTTGTTGAATTGGTAATTTTCCGTGTCTCTTACAATGGCGCTGCTTTGCGTGCTTCGAATGGATTGAACGAAAAAATTTGTGCATTCGTAACTTTTTTTTTTTTTTTTTTCGATTCGTAATTTTCCGTGTCTCTTACAATGGCGCTGCTTAACGTGCTTCGAATGGATTGAACGAAAGATTCGTAATTTTCCGTGTCTCTTAAAATGTAATAATAGCATACACATTACATAAAATAATGAATTATGCTCCGATTACGAATCTACGAAAACAATGTTACGAAAGTACGAATAAATCAATCTAACGAAAGAACGAATGTAACTAAATCTACGAAAATACAAATGCGTCCGAATTTCGAATAAACGAAAATTAAACGAACGGAAAAACGAATCAAGGAAAAAATAACTCTTACGAAAATATGAATCGTTACGAATACGAACACCGACGACTTACGAATTTACGATCGTTACGAATCAACGGAAACGAAAGAAACGAAACGAAAAAAAACAAATTTTTCTATTGTGCACATGTCTAATCAGTTTGGCTGGGCTGTGTTGGGGTTCTGCCTAGTCATGGGTACAGTGAGGTACACATGACAGGCCTAGAACCAGGCCTGGTTGGACGTCTTAGGTGTCAGTCTTCCCCGGAGCCAATCGGTGGGTGCACCTGGCCCCGCTATGTAGTCTGGGGAGGGGTACTTAAGGTGCTGAAGTCACGTGTTCGGGGTTCGGCCGCAGTCCTGTTTCCTGTTTCTGGACCGGGGTAGCCCCACGAGGGGTCCCGGGCCTGGGACCGTTTGCCGTCCCACAACATGGTCAGTTTGACTAGCCCCACAGACAGAGTCTCGGAGCCGCTTAGCCCGAGGCCCAGTAACTGAAGGAGGATTCAAGGCGTCCCGGTGTGCTCTCATTACTGGAGGGGCACCACAGCTCCCATAGGTGACCGGGGAAGGACACTTCGGAGGAGGGCCAACAAGCTGGCATCTCAAGAGGAGCCTGGTTGCTGAGTTGTATGGACACTAAAGAATACACACTTCCACAGTGCTGCCAAGGAGACAGAGAAAGTTCCAGGTACTGTGGGAAAGGTTCCTATTCACCTTCGGTTGCAAGTTCATTCTGTGTCAGAGACTTTTGCAAAGTTTCCAGATCACATTGTTGGCTGCCATACCTCTGGCTAGAGGTTTATCCGGCATTGAAGTACCCAGCTGCGAGTGGCTACTCTCTGGGTTTGATAAAAGACATTTGCGGATGTCAGCAGTTCAAGGTGTCTGAGTTTCTTCACCCCTTGCCCTCTATTCCTATCTGAGACTGGGTTTTGTTGGATGTTACCACTGCAAGAATAAAAACCTTCAAAAGGACTTTTATTGTGTCAGCATCCAAAGTTGTTGGGTACTAACCCTGGGAACCCCTGGACAACCACCGACAAGCCAAGCGGAGGTAACCGGTAAGCCCAAAAGTCAAGGCCGCCCCATCGAGGGTTATGGCCGCTACAATTAGTTTTGGATAGAGTAGAGAAGGGTCAAGATTAGGAATGACCTTGGGTACAGCTGTGGGTTGGTCCAACCCAATGTTCAGCCAAACCCAGAAGGCAGCTGTCAGTGCCAGGCCAATAGGTTGAGATAGCCGTTTGGCCATATTGGGTCAATAATATCATGAAAATACCTGCTCCTTTGTGTATGTAGCGCACTACTCCCTTGGGAGCTGCAGTGTTGTTCATTACCTTTTTGTCAAGTAACCCCTTTCTTCCTGTCCCGTGCAACTTCAAAACACCAGACGGCTTTACAGTTTATAATACTTTATTCTGGGGTGAATCAATGAGCAATTAGATGGAATATATGAGATGCCCCATTTTATTATCGGATTGGCATGTTATTTACTTCTGGTGTCCCCCCTCCTGCTTTCAACTTTTGTTTCAGAACTTGAACATTTCCATTATAAACCGACCAGCACCACTCTGAATAATGCGTTGAGCTTAGACTTCAAAGTCACAGGCCACACTGCCTATTTCCATGACTCTTGTTGTCAAATCTCCGTCAGTCCTGGAAAATGTATAACCCTGCAGTCCTTGGCCACACAGCATGTTCACAGAGCAAATAAACAAAAAAAGTGATACTTTATTGTAAATACAAAAAAGAAAAAACACCATATATTACATGAATATGTAGTGGGTATGATTACTTGTAGGTCAGGGAATCCACACAGAGATTAATGGGAAGCTCAAGCTACAGAAATGGGGATGAGGGAGAAGGGGGGAGGGTTTGGGAATGGAAAGGTATGGAGGAGGAACCCGGGAAGGAAAATGCTTGAAGGTGGAAAACACAGGGAAGTATTATAGGGAGTCAATCTTTAGTTCAGCTGGTAGTAGTAGACACTTTTTGCTAAATAGAAAAGATGGTGAATATCTTCCACCGTGTTAAGAAAATGAGGGGAAATTAGATTCTCCTCTAAATGTCTTAATTTCCAAATAAGAGAACATCATCAAGCAGGTATAGTGGGCTTCTGATAGAGACAAACGGTCAAGTTGTGGTGCCCGGAAATAGGGTTACACCCGTGGGAATGTATAGGTACTTCAATCCGGTATCTATGTGTTTCCAGATACACAGTCAGACCTGCATCAGTATTACGGTTAATTGATTTCAATTATTCACCAAGGTCCCGGAATTTAGTATGGTAGATGAACAGTCTAGTGTGGTACCGCTAAATTGGATCACCAGGGGTAGTTTGGGCTGCAGTCAGCTCTCAAAGAGAAAAAAGCACACAGATAATGTCCCATCAGTGAGAGATGTATACTTTTATCCCCATAACGTGAATTGCGGTACCTGATACTGTTCCGGTGATTGGGTCTATGACCATTTGTACCGATGGATGCAGTTGGTTTCAAAAGCAAATAGCCCCACAAGGTGTATTAGCTGTCTCCGGTACCTCGGATGTCTCAGCGTCTCTGTGTTGAATAGTTGATTCCTCGTTATTTCTTCCGTCTCCTCTCTCCGTCTCCCTGCCCTGGCTGGGCTGGCTTCCGGGAGGTGTGCCGGCGTCTCAGGACGCGGTGACGTCAACGCGTTTCGCAAGCACGATTGCGTAGCTTCCCCCCCTTTTATATCCACCTCTACCTCTCTGTCATCATTCTAGTAGTCCCATGGGAGTAACTCTATCTATATCCATGCACTACACTACCAGGGCTTCTCTCTGACTTTGGCCACTCTCCTACTCTGACCCCCACTATATTACATTAACATACCATTTACGATCTTTTACAAAATTATCTTATAATTGCTGCAGCTTACTGTTACCACCTGGACCCTAATCGTACTCTATACAGTGCATTACAGAACCACCACTACCCTGGCATTGTTGCCCCTAGACGGGTGTGTCACTTTTACCTGGGGTATTACAACGGAAGCCCAATACACATAGCTGCTATTCAATTTTACTGTACAGCATGCGTACACCTGGTCTATACCCAGATCAGGCACAATACATTAAGGGTTGTTAAAATTATTTTTATTTTATTTTTTATTTTAATTTTAATTTTAATTTTGATTTTGGTTTTGATCTATAGATTATGAACTAGGGAACAGGGTACGTGAAATATATCAAATGCAATACATACTCCCTTATCCATATGTATCTACACTGGCCAATCCATTGCATAAAATATATTGTTTCTTCTTACGTTAACCAATCAATTTGGTGACAATCTATGCTCCTATGTAGACCCGAAATGTCTTTATTTGTCTTTATTGGTTTTTTCCACATACTGACCCTCCTTGTCGCTATGTAAGGTATGTCTCCCCATTATTTGGAATGTAATTCAATTCCCTTCCCCTAACCCATCCCCCTTTCCCTTTCCCCCTCCCTTCCCCTTACCCTTTCCTTGGCCATCAAACCTTTATGCATTAATCAAATATAAATAAAGAAAATTATTATTTTGTACTCATGAATGGTTCTATCTTGGAAATTATGTATGGACACATATCGCTAAACATCTTGTCCCTTTAAGAAAGATCCAACCCGGTGTGAGTCCTGCGTAGCATTGCGCTATAAAAAGGGACGACGCAGGCTCCACCAGTACGTCCAGACGAAGCTACGCAATCGTGCTTGCGAAACGCGTTGACGTCACCGCGTCCTGAGACGCCGGCACACCTCCCGGAAGCCAGCCCAGCCAGGGCAGGGAGACGGAGAGAGGAGACGGAAGAAATAACGAGGAATCAACTATTCAACACAGAGACGCTGAGACATCCGAGGTACCGGAGACAGCTAATACACCTTGTGGGGCTATTTGCTTTTGAAACCAACTGCATCCATCGGTACAAATGGTCATAGACCCAATCACCGGAACAGTATCAGGTACCGCAATTCACGTTATGGGGATAAAAGTATACATCTCTCACTGATGGGACATTATCTGTGTGCTTTTTTCTCTTTGAGAGCTGACTGCAGCCCAAACTAACCCTGGTGATCCAATTTAGCGGTACCACACTAGACTGTTCATCTACCATACTAAATTCCGGGACCTTGGTGAATAATTGAAATCAATTAACCGTAATACTGATGCAGGTCTGACTGTGTATCTGGAAACACATAGATACCGGATTGAAGTACCTATACTTTACCACGGGTGTAACCCTATTTCCGGGCACCACAACTTGACCGTTTGTCTCTATCAGAAGCCCACTATACCTGCTTGATGATGTTCTCTTATTTGGAAATTAAGACATTTAGAGGAGAATCTAATTTCCCCTCATTTTCTTAACACGGTGGAAGATATTCACCATCTTTTCTATTTAGCAAAAAGTGTCTACTACTACCAGCTGAACTAAAGATTGACTCCCTATAATACTTCCCTGTGTTTTCCACCTTCAAGCATTTTCCTTCCCGGGTTCCTCCTCCATACCTTTCCATTCCCAAACCCTCCCCCCTTCTCCCTCATCCCCATTTCTGTAGCTTGAGCTTCCCATTAATCTCTGTGTGGATTCCCTGACCTACAAGTAATCATACCCACTACATATTCATGTAATATATATACAGGTTCTCCACACACAGATTGCCGGCGTCCGGACGCTTTGTTTTATGTGTTTTTTCTTTTTTGTATTTCTATTTTTTTGTTGTGTGTTTATGTGTCTTTTCAATTTTTCTTGGATAAGCCAGACTTGAGGAGACTTTTAAGTGCCCCCAGTGGCACTAGTTTACTCCATTCCCCTTCGCTCCCTCCCCCCTTTTTTGTTATGTTCACAGAGCACCACTGGGTTGCACTCCCTTTTCTCACTCCCAATCAACAGTCCATGTTACTCACAGAAAGCCGATTCCCAGTTTCCTCCGTCCGCTTACCTCCTACTTCCTCCTCTTTTGATGTCCGGTACATCCCCGCATGGGACGCCCGGTCTTCATTAGGTTACATAGTTACATAGTTAGCTAGGCCGAAAAAAGACACAAGTCCATCCAGTTCAACCATAAAAAAAAAGAAATAATAAATAAAAATAAAATATATCGTACAATCCAATAAACCCCATTCTATACCCACAGTTGATCCAGAGGAAGGCAAAAAAAAAAACAAAAGAGCATGCTCCAATCTGCTACAGCAGGGGAAAAAAAATCCCTTCCTGATCCCCCTAGAGGCAATCGGATTTTCCCTGAATCAGCTTTACCTATAAATGTCAGTACCCCGTTATATTCTGTACATTTAGGAAAGTATCCAGGCCTTTCTTAAAGCAATCTACTGAGTTAGCCAGAACCACCTCTGGAGGGAGTCTATTCCATATTTTCACAGCTCTTACTGTGAAGAAACCTTTCCGTATTTGGAGATGAAATCTCTTTTCCTCTAGACGTAAGGAGTGCCCCCTTGTCCTCTGTGTTGACCGTAAAGTGAATAACTCAACACCAAGTTCACTATATGGACCCCTTATATATTTGTACATGATCATATCCCCCCTTATTCTCCTCTTCTCAAGAGAGAATTAATTCAGTTCCTCTACTCTTTCCTCATAGCTGAGCTCCTCCATGCCTCTTAT
Source organism: Lithobates sylvaticus (assembly GCA_028564925.1). NCBI lineage: Eukaryota > Metazoa > Chordata > Amphibia > Anura > Ranidae > Lithobates > Lithobates sylvaticus. The sequence continues at coordinate 196,231,453 of CM053037.1, read as the reverse complement.
CAGTTTGGTTGCCCTTCTCTGCACTTTCTCCAGTTCCCCGATATCCTTTTTGAGAACTGGTGCCCGAAACTGAACTGCATATTCCAGGTGAGGTCTTACATGTTGACCTTATTCTAGGGGCCAGACGTGGGCCTACCTGGACTCCTTCTCCTCCGGTTATCCGGCTCTGGAGTCTCTGAACCCCCAGGCCTTTAAACCTCCACCCGGAGGCTCCGGGGTCTCTGAACCCCCGGCCCTCCTTCTCTCTTGCCCACACTTGTGTTTTCTCCTCCTCCTTTGAGCATGTGTCCCCCCCTTTTTATATGAGAGACACCCCTTGACCAAAGAAATTAACTATTGGTCCATTCTCTCACATGGGTTTCCTGCCGCTCAGGTCTAAGTCCTTCCTCTCTTTCCAGTCCAACCCACTGTCCAGCAGAGCCAAGTGTAGGCGGTCACACCCCCTTCTACTCCCATCCCCAAATAAATGACCAGGCCTCTGAAAAAGAATAAGGCCCTGGCCAATTTTACCTATATTTAACCTACTCTATCAAAAATCCCATACTAAGCACCTACCTAAGCGTGGGGGGCGCTACATGTACATGGCAGCTGCCTTTTGGACTTTAGGCCAAAACCCAAGCCAATCCCTATTCAGGATCCCTTCTATTTTTGGCCTGCCGGTAAGAGGAGCTCTCTAAAACATCGGGATATCTCCTAGTAGACAGTTGTCACCAGGTCTGGTTCCCTAATGGAAGATTTCCCCTCAACGCCTGTTCCTCTGTCAACTCAAAACTCTCTTAATTTGAATCGCTACTACATCCATTTTCAAACCCCAGGGTTTGTCCAGAGCTGGTAAATTTTGGTCTCCATAAAAGTATATTTTAAATGGAAACCATGGCCACCACCTCCTAGGTGTGGATTATAAGAGACTAAATTGAGGAGGACAAAATCAGGAGCTGGTCATTCTTCTCTAATTGGTAATCATTCATATTTTTTATTCTAGCAGGTTTATATTATTTCTGCCTTTCTGCCAGTGAGCTGGTATTCTCGAAACACCAGTGTCTAGACCAGCCTTTCTCAACTTTTTCAACATGGAAGACCCTTGAAATAACGTTCCAGGCTGAAGGAACCCCTGCTAATAATTACTCTATCTACAGCGCACAGAACATTAGTGTGATGATCACTGGGAGGAATGATCCTTACATTTGTGGCCATCAGTGATGTAAGTAACTGAGTTAAAATAAACTGAGTTGCCTAATGCAGTTACTTTAGAGGGTAACGAGTAATCTAACTGATTACTTTTCCCCTCATGGTAACTCAGTTCCATTACTTTGGCTTAGTTACCCCAATTACATCTACCGCCACTAGATGGCAGTAGTGTAATTCCGGTGTCCTGCCGAAAAAGTTCCCCCGCCGGATAAGGACCCCCCTGTACTGCGCAGGCGCAGCGCTTGCACAGTATGAAGGACTACGGAGCTTCCGAAAATTGCCGAACCTAAACAGCTCTGAGTGAACTCTACACCGCGCAGGCGCAGTTAACATGTAATTGTACGAGGCGATGCCGCGTGCTCCCGATGCTCGTGCTACTCTGCAAGGGGCGTCTATCGTGTAAGTAAGGGGCGGGTCTAGTATTACTGTAACCAAGGGGCGCATTTATTATTATTGTTTATATATCGAGCTCTGCCCATTAATTTAACATTCGCCCTCTTCTGTAGCCATCTGCCCCTTACACGATATAATAATAATAGACCGCGCACTTGCTTACACGCTATAAACAGATCTGCCCCTTGGTTAGAGTAATAATAGAGTAGCCCCTTGGTTACACGATATATAACAATAATAATAAATGTGCCCCTTGGTTACAGTAATACTAGACCCGCCCCTTAGTTACACGTATAGAATATTTTAAAAAAAAGTCAGTTACTTTGCTGCGTAACTAATTACTTTTCCAATGTAGTAACTGAGCTACTAACGCAATTACTTTTTGGGAGAAGTAATTTGTAACTTAACTAATTACTTTTTTAAAGTAAGATGACCAACACTGGTGGCCATTAGGAAGATTCCCACCCTTTACGGAGCTCTAAAAGATCATTGGCGTCAGTGGTTTCTCATCTAGAAAGCAGAAGGTGCTCATTGCCCAATGAACCCCTAGTGACCTCTGGAGGAACCCTAGGGTTCCACAAAACTCTGGATGAGAAAAGCTGGTCTAGACCCATGATTATGCAGGCCACATATTACCAATCACACCTACCACACAGGCAGACAGGGAAGTTTCACCACACAGGCAGGGTCGAAACGGGGGGCAGGGCTTTAAATTGACAGTGAAACTAGGAGCTTTCACCTCTGAAACCCGGGCAATCTCTTGTGGAGTGCCTCAAGGATCACCCTTGTCGCCAGTGCTCTTCAACATATACATCCGTCCACTCCTCAAAATCATCAGAAGATCAGACCTCTGCTTCCACTCATACGCTGACGACACGCAATTATCTTTTCGTATCACCGGACAAAAAGACCATCATCATCTATTAGAAAAATGCCTCACTATGATAGACGACTGGATGACCACTAGCTCCCTCAAACTCAACGAATCGAAAACAGAACTTCTTATTCTACATGCAAACCAAAACTCCAGAACCAAGATCCCTTGGACACCACCCACCATCTTTGGACAGACCATCTCCCCAAGGACCAAGGCCAAGAGTCTCGGAGTCATTTTTGACTCAGAAATGTCAATGGGTGCACAAATAGGAGCCGTAGTCAGTGGTTCACACCATCTGCTACGCAGACTCCTCCCCTTCATTCCAAAGGAGGACAAAGCAGTGGTGGTAATTGGAACAGTCATTAATTCATGACTTGACTACGCAAACTCCCTTTACATAGAATTACCCCAATATCAACATGCGCGCTTACAACTCATCCAAAACACGGCAGCAAGGCTGATAACAGGAAAAAAACCTGGGAATCCATCTCCCCTTCCCTGAGGAGCCTACATTGGCTAACCGTAAAGAATCGGGTCACATTCAAAACCCTCTGCCTCACCCACAAATGCACACATTGAGACGCTCCTCAATACCTTCTCGAGAAAATAAAACACTACACACCCAATCGCAGTCTTCGATCGTCCAACCAAAGCCTCCTCCTCATTCCCAAATCCCGCTACAAATCAAAGTGGGAACGGAGATTCGCTGTCCAAGGACCACGGCTATGGAACGCTCTACCGACCGACATCCACATGGAAGAAAACCATCAGGCCTTCAGGAAAAAACTCAAGACCTACCTTTTCTAAGAAGGGTGACAACAAAGCACGAATACAGCGCCTTGAGGCGATTCAGTTCGCATTGTAGCGCTATACAAATCATTCATTCATTGAGAGGGGCACCATTGCTGACAATAAGAGCAACATCACTACTCCCTGTAGAGCCGGGAGAAGGTGCAGGGGTCCTTTATGTCGGTAGGTGCTCAGAGAGGGAGCGGAGCGGTAGGAAATTAGAAAAAATCATTAAAAGTGAATATAAAATAAAAACTGACACTGTCCTCTTTCAGGGAAGGGGGGGCTGAACTGAGTCTTTGCCCCTGGGTGAAAAAATGTCTAGCTTCGCCACTGCACACAGGTGTATTGGCATCCCCCCTCCCAGGAACTGCCCAAACTTGCACCATATAGTAAAGCGTTCCATGTTCCTGATCTTTTGCCCCATAACCTTTTCTTTTTTTTCCCCCCTTTGCAGTCTTGTTCATGAGGTCCAAGAAATCGACGACACCATTCAGGTGTTGCAGCAACGCCTCCGAGAAGCTGAAGACACCCTACAGATGCTGGTTCATACCAAGGCCAACCTTGAACATGACCTGTCCATCAAAGCCAACTCCCTCTTCATCGATCAGGAGAAATGTATGGGAATGAGGAAGAGCTTCCCCAGCACCCCTCGCCTGGTCGGGTACACATAGGTGCCAGCCATGCACTGGTTTGTTTTGCGATATGTGGTGACGTGCACAGGAGAGGGGAAATCCTGGATTTTCTTGGTAATCCCTCACGTGGTTTGTTGGTTTAGCATTGTCTGGTTTGAAGCACACGACAATTCAGAATGCTTTATGCCTATAAAATCCTTATCAATAAATAAATTTTACTTTTTACAAAAGTAAATGGATACATTTTTCTGATTGTGTACCCTACATGAATACCAGGCACTGTGTATGTGATTGTTATGTTGTGTAAAGTATTTATATGGTATTGTGGTGGGCACAACAGCCAATCGCACTGGAGTACCGCACTTATCCTAAAGGCACTGATTAGGCGTTGGGCTGGTCTGGTGCCCATGGAGCTCCACTGAAGGCAGCCAGAAACAGGTGGTACAAGGTCACCACTAAAGCACAATTCTACCTAGTGGTTTTTAAAGGGTGCCCATGCAATCTTAGAAAATAAGAAAGCATCTGTGGCTCACCACCCTCTGCTGTACTCCTGTGCAGATGCACCCACGTCATGATTCACTTAACTTAGCTGGGTGTCACGGACCTTCCCCCTGTGGACTTATGGAAGCATCACCCCTGCAGAGAGCCGTCCACCTCCAACAGTAACCAAGCGTATTAAGCACCCGGAAAAGATAATTGTTTTATTACTAGCCCCCAGTATTAGTGTCCACATTATTCCCCCCTTCATTGGTGGTTAGTGTTAGTAATGTTAAACCACCCAGCATTGGTGGTCAGTGTTAGTAATGTTAAACCACCCAGCATCAGTGGTCAGTGGCAGGCAGTAATAACTCCAACATTACTGCCCAGTGGCAGGCCCAGGCTGTAATAATGTCCTCCCCAGGATTAGTGGTCAGTTACAGGCTCATGCTGTACTAAACCCTATTACTACCCTCAGAGATGAGTGCCAGGTTCCTGTAATAACCCCCCCCCCCCCCAGCATGTTTGGTCAGTGGCAGGCTCAGGCTGTAGTAAACCCCATCACCATCCTCAATGATGAGTGGCAGGCTCAGGTTGAAATAACCCCCTTCCTCCCAGCATTGGTGGTCAGTGGGAGGGCCTGTAATAACCCCCCAGCATTGGTGGTCAGTGGGGGGGGCTGTAATAACCTCCCAGCATTGGTGGTCAGTGGGGGGGCCTGTAATAACCTCCCAGCATTGGTGGCCAGTAGGGGGGCCTGTAATAACCCCCAGCATTGGTGGTCAGTGGGGGGCCTGTAATAACCCCCCAGCATTGGTGGTCAGTGGGGGGGGGCTGTAATAACCCCCCAGCATTGGTGGTCAGTAGGGAGCCTGTAATAACCCCCCAGCATTGGTGGCCAGTGGGGGGCCTGTAATAACCCCCAAGCATTGGTGGTCAGTGGGGGGCCTGTAATAACCCCCAAGCATTGGTGGCCAGTGGGGGGCCTGTAATAACCCCCAAGCATTGGTGGCCAGTGGTATGCACAGGGGCATCCCTTAACCGATTGGTCCCGGTGTGAATCACCACTCCCCGCCCCCCCCCCCCCCCCCCCCCTCAGGTACACCACTGTCCAGCTGTCACAGGGACAGGAAGTAAAAGAAAATCCTCTCCAGTGGGGTCACTAACAGTTATAAAAACCTTAAAGAGGATCGAATTCTTCTCCACTCTATTTAAAACAAATCATTTTTCAAGTCTAGAAAGAAGAAAGGATGAATAGTAACCCGTCACGGGGGGTGGACTCAGAGGATTTCACAAGAAGTTGGTGAGAGAGCAGACGGGATTATTACCCCCCAGAGATCACATTATATTGTGTGTTACATCCTGCAGGCTGGGAAGGGGAAAGGCTGAGCTCTTATTCTGACCATTCAGTCCAACAATTCTTCATAAAAGGCCAAATATGACCTGCTAGTACTGAGCGCTCCTCCTGGGTACATAAAGGGGTGACGGCTTCTCTCTCTCTGCAGGGTGCGCTATAGGCAACACGGCACGGTACACGGGCCCTATAGAACTGTCTATAGTGGCCCTGGGATCAGATATATATTTCATGCTAAGTAATGTGTCATTACTTGTTACATCTCACAGTATTCCCCGGGCAAGTCCTGCCTTCCCTATACACATCCCTACACCTGATCAATGATAACCCTGCCTTCCCTATACACATCCCTACACCTGATCAATGATAGTCCTGCCTTCCCTATATACATCCCTACACCTGATCAATGATGGTCCTGCCTTCCCTATACACATCCCTACACCTGATCAATGATTGTCCTGCCTTCCCTATACACATCCCTACACCTGATCAATGATGGTCCTGCCTTCCCTATACACATCCCTACACCTGATCAATGATGGCCCTGCCTTCCCTATACACATCCCTACACCTGATCAATGATAGTCCTGCCTTCCCTATATACATCCCTACACCTGATCAATGATGGCCCTGCCTTCCCTATACACATCCCTACACCTGATCAATGATGGCCCTGCCTTCCCTATACACATCCCTACACCTGATCAATGATGGACCTGCCTTCCCTATACACATCCCTACACCTGATCAATGATAGTCCTGCCTTCCCTATACACATCCCTACACCTGATCATTGATAGTCCTGCCTTCCCTATACACATCCCTACACCTGATCAATGATAGTCCTGCCTTCCTATACACATCCCTACACCTGATCAATGATAGCCCTCCCTTCCCTATACACATCCCTACACCGGATCAATGATAGTCCTGCCTTCCCTATACACATCCCTACACCTGATCAATGATAGCCCTGCCTTCCCTATACACATCCCTACACCTGATCAATGATAGTCCTGCCTTCCCTATACACATCCCTACACCTGATCAATGATAGTCCTTCCTTCCCTATACACATCCCTACACCTGATCAATGATAGTCCTGCCTGTCCTATACACATCCCTACACCTGATCAATGATAGCCCTGCCTGCCCTATACACATCCCTACACCTGATCAATGATAGTCCTGCCTTCCCTATACACATCCCTACACCTGATCAATGATAGTCCTGCCTTCCCTATACACATCCCTACACCTGATCAATGATAGCCCTGCCTTCCCTATACACATCCCTACACCTGATCAATGATAGTCCTGCCTTCCCTATACACATCCCTACACCTGATCAATAATAGTCCTGCCTTCCCTATACACATCCCTACACCTGATCAATGATAGTCCTGCCTTCCCTATACACATCCCTACACCTGATCAATGATAGTCCTGCCTTCCCTATACACATCCCTACACCTGATCAATGATAGTCCTGCCTGCCCTATACACATCCCTACACCTGATCATTGATAGTCCTGCCTTCCCTATACACATCCCTACACCTGATCAATGATAGTCCTGCCTGCCCTATACACATCCCTACACCTGATCAATGATAGCCCTGCCTGCCCTATACACATCCCTACACCTGATTAATGATAGTCCTGCCTTCCCTATACACATCCCTACACCTGATCAATGATAGCCCTGCCTGCCCTATACACATCCCTACACCTGATCAATGATAGTCCTGCCTTCCCTATACACATCCCTACACCTGATCAATGATAGTCCTGCCTGCCCTATACACATCCCTACACCTGATCAATGATGGCCCTGCCTTCCCTATACACATCCCTACACCTGATCAATGATATCCCTGCCTTCCCTATACACATCCCTACACCTGATCAATGATAGTCCTGCCTTCCCTATACACATCCCTACACCTGATCAATGATAGTCCTGCCTTCCCTATACACATCCCTACACCTGATCAATGATAGTCCTGCATTCCCTATACACATCCCTACACCTGATCAATGATAGTCCTGCCTGTCCTATACACATCCCTACACCTGATCAATAATAGTCCTCCCTTCCCTATACACATCCCTACACCTGATCAATGATAGTCCTGCATTCCCTATACACATCCCTACACCTGATCAATGATAGTCCTGCCTGTCCTATACACATCCCTACACCTGATCAATAATAGTCCTCCCTTCCCTATACACATCCCTACACCTGATCAATGATAGTCCTGCCTTCCCTATACACATCCCTACACCTGATCAATGATAGTCCTGCCTGTCCTATACACATCCCTACACCTGATCAATGATAGTCCTGCCTTCCCTATACACATCCCTACACCTGATCAATGATAGTCCTGCCTTCCCTATACACATCCCTACACCTGATCAATGATAGTCCTGCCTTCCCTATACACATCCCTACACCTGATCAATGATAACCCTGCCTTCCCTATACACATCCCTACACCTGATCAATGATAGTCCTGCCTTCCCTATACACATCCCTACACCCGATCAATGATAGTCCTGCCTTCCCTATACACATCCCTACACCTGATCAATGATAGTCCCGCCTTCTTTATACACATCCCTACACCTGATCAATGATAGTCCTGCCTTCCCTATACACATCCCTACATCTGATCAATGATGGCCCTGCCTTCCCTATACACATCCCTACACCTGATCAATGATAGTCCTGCCTTCCCTATACACATCCCTACACCTGATCAATGATGGCCCTGCCTTCCCTATACACATCCCTACACCTGATCAATGATGGCCCTGCCTTCCCTATACACATCCCTACACCTGATCAATGATAGTCCTGCCTTCCCTATACACATCCCTACACCTGATCAATGATAGTCCTGCCTTCCCTATACACATCCCTACACCTGATCAATGATAGTCCTGCCTTCCCTATACACATCCCTACACCTGATCAATGATAGTCCTGCCTTCCCTATACACATCCCTACACCCCATCAATGATAGTCCTGCCTTCCCTATACACATCCCTACACCTGATCAATGATAGTCCTGCCTTCCCTATACACATCCCTACACCCGATCAATGATAGTCCTGCCTTCCCTATACACATCCCTACACCTGATCAATGATAGTCCTGCCTTCCCTATACACATCCCTACACCTGATCAATGATAGTCCTGCCTTCCCTATACACATCCCTACACCTGATCAATGATAGTCCTGCCTTCCCTATACACATCCCTACACCTGATCAATGATAGTCCTGCCTTCCTTATACACATCCCTACACCCGATCAATGATAGTCCTGCCTTCCCTATACACATCCCTACACCCGATCAATGATAGTCCTGCCTTCCCTATACATATCCCTACACCTGATCAATGATAGTCCTGCCTTCCCTATACACATCCCTACACCTGATCAATGATAGTCCTGCCTTCCCTGTACACATCCCTACACCTGATCAATGATAGTCCTTCCTTCCCTATACACATCCCTACACCTGATCAATGATAGTCCTGCCTTCCCTATACACATCCCTACACCTGATCAATGATAGTCCTGCCTTCCCTGTACACATCCCTACACCTGATCAATGATAGTCCTTCCTTCCCTATACACATCCCTACACCCGATCAATAATAGTCCTGCCTTCCCTATACACATCCCTACACCCGATCAATGATAGTCCTGCCTTCCCTATACACATCCCTACACCCGATCAATGATAGTCCTGCCTTCCCTATACACATCCCTACACCTGATCAATGATAGTCCTGCCTTCCCTATACACATCCCTACACCTGATCAATGATAGTCCTGCCTTCCCTATACACATCCCTACACCTGATCAATGATAGTCCTGCCTTCCCTATACACATCCCTACACCTGATCAATGATAGTCCTGCCTGCCCTATACACATCCCTACACCTGATCAATGATAGTCCTGCCTTCCCTGTACACATCCCTACACCTGATCAATGATAGTCCTGCCTTCCCTATACACATCCCTACACCTGATCAATGATAGTCCTGCCTTCCCTATACACATCCCTACACCTGATCAATGATAGTCCTGCCTTCCCTATACACATCCCTACACCTGATCAATGATAGTCCTGCCTTCCCTATACACATCCCTACACCCGATCAATGATAGTCCTGCCTTCCCTATACACATCCCTACACCCGATCAATGATAGTCCTGCCTTCCCTATACACATCCCTACACCTTATCAATGATAGTCCTGCCTTCCCTATACACATCCCTACACCTGATCAATGATAGTCCTGCCTTCCCTATACACATCCCTACACCTGATCAATGATAGTCCTGCCTTCCCTATACACATCCCTACACCTGATCAATGATGGCCCTGCCTTCCCTATACACATCCCTACACCTGATCAATGATAGTCCTGCCTTCCCTATACACATCCCTACACCTGATCAATGATAGTTCTGCCTTCCCTATACACATCCCTACACCTGATCAATGATGGCCCTGCCTTCCCTATACACATCCCTACACCTGATCAATGATAGTCCTGCCTTCCCTATACACATCCCTACACCTGATCAATGATAGTCCTGCCTTCCCTATACACATCCCTACACCTGATCAATGATAGTCCTTCCTGTCCTATACACATCCCTACACCTGATCAATGATAGTCCTGCCTTCCCTATACACATCCCTACACCTGATCAATGATAGTCCTTCCTGTCCTATACACATCCCTACACCTGATCAATGATAGTCCTGCCTTCCTATACACATCCCTACACCTGATCAATGATAGTCCTGCCTTCCCTATACACATCCCTACACCTGATCAATGATAGTCCTGCCTTCCCTATACACATCCCTACACCCGATCAATGATAGTCCTGCCTTCCCTATACACATCCCTACACCCGATCAATGATAGTCCTGCCTTCCCTATACACATCCCTACACCCGATCAATGATAGTCCTGCCTTCCCTATACACATCCCTACACCCGATCAATGATAGTCCTGCCTTCCCTATACACATCCCTACACCCGATCAATGATAGTCCTGCCTTCCCTATACACATCCCTACACCTGATCAATGATAGTCCTGCCTTCCCTATACACATCCCGAAACCTGATCAATGATAGTCCTGCCTTCCTTATACACATCCCTACACCTGATCAATGATAGTCCTGCCTTCCCTATACACATCCCTACACCTGATCAATGATAGTCCTGCCTTCCTTATACACATCCCTACATCTGATCAATGATGGCCCTGCCTTCCCTATACACATCCCTACACCTGATCAATGACAGTCCTGCCTTCCCTATACACATCCCTACACCTGATCAATGATAGTCCTGCCTGCCCTATACACATCCCTACACCTGATCAATGATAGTCCTGCCTTCCCTATACACATCCCTACACCTGATCAATGATAGTCCTGCCTTCCTTATACACATCCCTACACCTGATCAATGACAGTCCTGCCTTCCCTATACACATCCCTACACCTGATCAATGATAGTCCTGCCTTCCCTATACACATCCCTACACCTGATCAGTGATAGTCCTGCCTTCCCTATACACATCCCTACACCTGACCAGTGTCGCCCCCCTCCTGCCGGTGACAGAACTGTTCTGATGTGTGGCTCTCCTGGGACATACTTAGACTTTGCGCCGCCTCCCGCGTTTATGGAAAATAAAAACACGAAATAACTCAGTGGGGGACGAAGATTACAAGCGGGATTTCTGCAGCCAATAATAGGGCGTCTGGCCTATTAGAGGAGCGGCGTGCTCATTGCGTTATTTTGGTGTGTGGAAAGTATGTGTCACTCAGTCTGCTTAAAGAGCCGGTACCGCCGCCGTGCTGCAGTACAGGAACCCTTCTACCGGGACTGCCGCTGCTGACCTCTCCTTTCTGAAAATGCTAGCTGACTGGCTGTCATGGTAATCCGATGGCTTCAATGCCTCCTGAGTGGTTGATCTGAAACAAGTATACCTGCGTATGGAATCGGAACCCCCCCGATCTGCGTATGGAATCAGAACCCCCCCGATCTGCGTATGGAATCAGAACCCCCCCGATCTGCGCATGGAATCGGAACCCTCCCCAATCTGCGTATGGAATGGGAACCCCCCGATCTGCGTATGGAATCGGAACCCCCCCCTGATCTGCCTGAGTGTGACTCATGGAGTATTGAAGCCAGAGGACTGACATGACAGGCACGTTCAGAGCCTATAACAGAGCAGATGGAGAATGACTGACAGATGACACAAATCGCTGACTGTGCTTTAATACAATAATAGGCGGGGGCTGGAAAGTCACATGACTGCCCTCTCCCGCTTGTCACAGTTGAGTTTGGGCCTAGCTTGTGATCTCATGGGCATGTCGGCACAGCTTTGCCATTATTTTCCATTGTGCTGGTCCTTTATCGAGTAAAGTGCGGGAATGCGTGTTTCGGGCCCCAGAGATTTTGAAGGAATCGCATGTAACCAGGGGCGCACTGACAACTCTTGGGGCCCCCCGGGCAATAGGAGATTATGGGGCCCCCAGGCAATGAGAGATTATGGGGCCACACAGTATACACACACACAGTATACAGTCACACAGTATACAATCACACAGTATACACAGACATGTTTCTATTGGCTGAGAAGGTACTGGAGAGGTGGGGCAGCTATAATCTCTGGATTTTTAGATCAAAATTATGTCGGTAAGGGATATTTCAGAGACAGATGTAAAAAAAAACACTGATTTTTACATACTGTCCCTGGTTTTACTGAGGCTGGCAACCCTGATGGGGCCCCCTAGTGGCCAAGGGCCCTCGGGCAGTGCCCGAGTGGCCGAATGGTCAGTCCGCCCCTGCATGTAACATTGAACGCAGCCCCTCCCATAGCAGCTTCAACTTTCCTCAACAGTTCATTGGCTGACAGAACCCAACAGTGCTGCCGTCCGATCACTGGGGGGAGGGGGAGACTGAGGAAATGCTTCCTTCTGTCTGCAGCAGACGGATGACATCATCTCAGCCCAAGGAAAAGTCACCGGACTGGAGCTCAAGAATGGCTTCTTAATAATATAATGCAGCGCTTTTCCTGAGAAAATGATTCTTCAGGCACAGCCCCCACACTAATGTAACTGGGTGGGGTGGAGGGCTGTGATGTGGACCCTGGTGTAAGGTGGGGCTCTTATGTATGGGGGGCTTGGCTGGGGACTCAGATAGGTGCCCTGATGTAAGGGGGACTCTGATGGAACACTGATGTAACCGGAGCGGGGTGGGGGGCTCTGATAGGTGCTCTGATAGGTGCCCTGATGTAAGGGGGACTCTGATGGAACACTGATGTAACCGGAGCGGGGTGGGGGGCTCTGATAGGTGCTCTGATAGGTGCCCTGATGTAAGGGGGACTCTAATGAGAACCCTGATGTAAGGGAGGGGGTCTGATGGGGACCCTGATGTAAGGGTGACTCTGATGAGGATCTCGATGTAAAGGATTAATCTGATGGGGATTCTGATATAAGGGGGACTCTGATGAGAACCCTGGTATAACGTGGGGGGGGGGGGGGGCGGGGACTGTAATAGGTGCCCTGATGTAAGGGTAAGGGGGGGCTGTAATGTGGAACCTGATGCAAGGTGGGGCTCTGATGTAAGGGGGGCTCAGCTGGGGACCCTGATATAATGGGGGAATCTGATGGGGACCTTGATGTAACTTGTGGGGTGGGGGGGGGCTCTGATAGGTGCCCTGATGTAAGGGGGGTTGTGATGTGGACCCTGGTGTAAGGTGGGGCTCTAATGTAAGGGGGGATCGGCTGGGGAATCTGATGGGGAGGACCTTGATCTAAGGGGGGTCTGATGGGGACCCTGATGTAAAGAAGGAATCTAATAGGGAGGACCTTGATCTAAGGGGTACTCTGATGGGAACCCTGATGTAAGGGTGACTTTAATGGGGACCCTGATGTAAGGGGGGCCCTGATGAGAACCCTGATATAATGTGGGGGGAACTCTAATAGGTGCCCTGATGTAAGGGGGGCTCAGCTGGGGACGTAATGATGTAATGGGGGATTCTGATAGAGATCTTGATGTAAGGGGGGGGGGGGGGGGCTGTGATGTATGAGGGGGGAGTGGGTTCGGCTGGGGACACTGATGTAAGGGGGGATTTTGACGGGGACTGTGATATAAGGTGGGACTCTGATAAGAACCCTGTTGTAATTGAGGGGTGTCTGATGGGACTCTGATGTAAGGGAGGGGGGTCTGATGGGGACCCTGATGTAAGGGAGGGGGGTCTGATGGGGACTCTGATGTAAGCAAGGGGGTCTGATGGGGATCCTGATGTAAGTGAGGGGGGTCTGATGGGGGCCCTGATGTAAGGGAGGGGGGTCTGATGGGGACCTTAATGTAAGGGGGACTCTGATTAGGGCCCTGATGTAGGGGGGTCTATGATGGGGGGGCACCCTGATGTAAGGGAGGGGGGTCTGATGGGGGCCCTGATGTAAGGGAGGGGGGTCTGATGGGGACCTTAATGTAAGGGGGACTCTGATTAGGGCCCTGATGTAGGGGGGTCTATGATGGGGGGGCACCCTGATGTAAGGGAGGGGGGTCTGATGGGGACCCTGATGTAAGGGAGGGGGGTCTGATGGGGACCTTAATGTAAGGGGGACACTGATTGGGGCCCTGATGTAGGGGGGGCTATGATGGTGGGCACCCTGATGTAAGGGGGGGTCTGATGGGTGCCCTGATGTAAAGGAGGGGGTCTGATGGGGACCCTGATGTAAGGGAGGGGGGTCTGATGGGGACCTTAATGTAAGGGGGACTCTGATTGGGGCCCTGGTGTAGGGGGGCTATGATGGGGGGCACCCTGATGTAAGGGGAGGGGGGGGGGTCTGATGGGTGCCCTGATGTAAAGGAGGACTCTGATGTAAGTTTTTGGTCCACAAATATTTGCAAAGTACACAACGTGGCCCCTCATACTGAAGAGTTTGGGGCCCCCCGCTCTATTACATGAGGATTCCATGCCAGGATTTTGTAGCAGTGGATGTTTTCCGATTGTAGAAATGGGTGTATTTGGGATTCTGGCTGATCTTGGAATGGATGTGATTGGGATACAATGTAGCGATCGATATTCCTTCATTGTCTGGACACTAGAAATGTATCTGATGAGGTTTAAATCCCATTACCATCCATTTCATAGAATTGCTCCTCTAAGCACATTTAATGGTCATGAAATGGGGCGTTCTCCTTCCTCCTCCTCCTCCTCCGCCCGGCCGGGTGTTCCACGTATCAGTGATCCGTTTCCAGGATCCACTCCCAGGCTTTATCCGACAACAGACTCTTCAAAGGAATAATTAGAAATAATGGGGCCGGCTATAGCAGGATGGATAAATGCTAATAAGACACAAATGACCTTTCAGCCATGATCCGCTCTTAATGACTTTAAGTGATGTTTGGTATCCTGAGCTGAGTCACTGGGAGGCCGACGCCGGGCCGCTGCGACCAATCAGCCGCCAGGAGGTTTCGTTAGACGAGGCGTGCTCAGATCGGCCCATGGGGGGAGAACAACAGCGAGATAGATAATAATATCCACCATAAAAAAAAAAAAAAGAAAAGCCGTTTCTGGATGACATTTCATCTGCTCTGTGCACCGCTTGTAATAAAAAATAATTTAAAAAAAAATTTAATGAAATTAAAATGTAAAAATGTAAATAAATATATTGAAATAAATAAAAATACTGAATAATGTATTCTATATATATTATATGAAGATAAAAGTTGATATAGAAAAGGAGATAATAAAAATATAAAAGAAATATATTTTAATTAATAGAAATTTAAAATGAAAAAAGTTTCGGGTACGTGCGCTTGTGAAAATACTCGTTATCAATATCGATGCGTCCCAAGTTTGCACAAAGCAGAAAAAAATTCTCTTCTTCTGAGGTCCCTCCCAGCGCTTCTGACTCCTCCCCCCCTTCTGAGTGCCCGCATAGCAAGCCGCTTGCTATGGGGGGGCACTTGTGCATGCTCGCTCCCGAGCCAGCTCTGTGTGTCCGTTGACACACAGAGCGTGGCTCGGCTCCACCCCCCTGCTTTTGTCCTTACTGGCTGTGATTGACAGCAGCGGGAGCTAATGGTCCAAAGGTCCAATGAGGAGAGAGAACGAGCCACTTATTGGGGGGGGGGGGGCTGGGGGGAAATGCAGCCTATCAGTGCCCATCACTGCAGCCTACCAGTGCCCATCAAATGCAGCCTACCAGTGCCCATCACTGCAGCCTACCATTGCCCATCAAATGCAGCCTACCAGTGCCCATCACTGCAGCCTACCAGTGCCCATCACTGCAGCATACCAACGCCCATCAATGCAGCTTACCAGTGCCCATCAATGCAGCCTACCAGTGCCCATTACTGCAGCCTACCAGTGCCCATCAATGCAGCCTACCAGTGCCCATCACTGTAGCCTACCAGTGCCCATCAATGCAGCCTACCAGTGCCCATCAATGCAGCCTACCAGTGCCCATCACTGCAGCCTACCAGTGCCCATCAATGCAGCCTACCAGTGAATGAATGAATGACTTGTATAGCGCTACCTATGCGAACTGAATCGCCTCAGGGCGCTTTTACCACTTGTGTTCATCTGTGGTATAGTGCGGTCCTTGCCCTGTGGGGTCCTGACAAGCTTACAAACACATACAACATACACATATTTGGCCAATTTTATCGACAGGATCTAATTAACCTACCAGCATGTCATTTGCCCATCAATGCAGCCTACCAGTGCCCATCAATGCAGCCTACCAGTGCCCATCACGGCAGCCTACCAACGCCCATCAATGCAGTTTATCAGTGCCCATTAATGCAGCCTACCAACGCCCATCAATGCAGCTTACCAGTGCCCATCAGTGCAGCCTACCAGTGCTTATCAATGCAGCCTACCAACGCCCATCAATGCAGCCTACTAGTGCCTATCAAATGCAGCCTACCAGTGCCCATCAAATGTAGCCTACCAATGCCCATTAATGCAGCCTACCAGTGCCCATCAATGCAGCCTACCAGCGCCCATCAAAGCAGCCTACCAGTGCCCATCAATGCAGCCTACCAGCGCCCATCAAAGCAGCCTACCAGTGCCCATCAATGAATATATGCTTGTTTCCATTCATTCGGGACACAGACACAGTCCTCCTCCTTGGCTGTGCCTCTGACACTATGTGCTGCTACTGAGACTTAGTTGCTTGCTGCAGAGAGAAGAGAGGAAGGAACACCAGTGGCCGGGGGCCCTAGGTAGCTGCCTAGTTTGCCTAGTGGGAGCATCGGCCCTGGCTGCCCCTCTGTCCAATGAGGAGAGATAGCCACTCCTCTTGTGCACATTGCGAGACCAGGCTCGGGTAGGTACTTAGAGGGGGGGGGGGGGGGGCTTGGGGGGAATGCATTAAGGTAAAAAAAAAAACCTGCTGTTGCCCCTCTGTCCAATGAGGAGAGAGAAAGAGACACTTACGGGGGGCTGGGGAGAATGCATTAAGGTAATAAAAAACTGCTGCTGCCCCTCTGGGGGCGGGGGGGGGGGCTGCTGCCCCTCTGGGGGGGGGAGAGGGGAGAGGAACCAGGTTAGGCAAAATCTAATCAGATGAAATGGCTGGGTCTCTTAGATTGCTCTCACCAGCGGGTGGCGCTCTGCAGCTTGTCAATGCCCGGGGCCAGACCACACAAGACACATCCACTCTTCCTCCTAATCAATGACATTTTTCCGATTAAATAAACAATAAAAAAAAGGATGTTTTTCGTGGAAATCGCTATTTTTTTTTTCCCACCGAGCGATCGTGGTGTCAGAAATATGAAGTTATTCGGCTTGCCGCTTTGAAATGCAAACCTCAGATCAGCGGCTGGTCCGCGAGGGAGCCCCGGCCGGCGGTCACATGGGTCGTGTTTCCCACATCACACTGTGTGGATGGAGGTGATTCACACCAATCCCATTCCATGTGACTCGGTCACACTGCAGCATGTTCACCCCTCCCCCTCTCCCCCATAACAACACAAAACAATGACTAGCGATCGTTCGGTGTGTCACATCGCTTCCTCTTAGGTAACATTACAACTCGGATCTGTCTGAGAACGTCGGAATGTTTTCATTGGCTCATCACATCCTTTTAATACCGGAAAAAAGCAAATCGCTCTGCCGTTATCCCCGCGGCTCAAAACTGGAAATGTTTGTTTTAATAGGAACTTCACAAGCCTGCGCGAATGAACCCTCCTTGCTATCATTGGCGATCAGACTGTACATTGTAACTATGCAGCAAAGCTCAAGGTGAGAGGCGGCAGCAGCGACTGATCTGTGTCAGATATTTGTGAACACATCCAAGAAATGCACAGGCACCAGGATTTACATTGTACAACCCCCTCAGGCCACTGAGCATCGCAGCCGTGGCATATATACAACCCCCCCCAGCCACTGAGCATTAAAGCCACGGTATATATACAACCCCCTCCAGCCACTGAGCATTGAAGCCACAGCATATATACAACCCCTTCCAGCCACTGAGCATCGCAGCCGTGGCATATATACAACCCCCCCCAGCCACTGAGCATTAAAGCCACGGCATATATACAACCCCCTCCAACCACTGAGCATTGAAGCCACGGCATATATACAACCCCCTCCAGCCACTGAGCAATGCAGCCACAGCATATATACAACCCCCTCCAGCCACTGAGCATCGCAGCCACAGCATATATACAACCCCCTCCAGCCACTGAGCATCGCAGCCACGGCATATATACAACCCCCTCCAGCCACTGAGCATTGAAGCCACAGTATATATACAACCCCCACTAGCCACTGAGCATTGAAGCCACGGCATATATACAACCCCCTCCAGCCACTGAGCATTGAAGCCACAGCATATATACAACCCCCTCCAGCCACTGAGCATCGCAGCCACAGCATATATACAACCCCCTCCAGCCACTGAGCATCGCAGCCACGGCATATATACAACCCCCTCCAGCCACTGAGCATTGAAGCCACAGCATATATACAACCCCTTCCAGCCACTGAGCATCGCAGCCGTGGCATATATACAACCCCCCCCAGCCACTGAGCATTAAAGCCACGGCATATATACAACCCCCTCCAACCACTGAGCATTGAAGCCACGGCATATATACAACCCCCACCAGCCACTGAGCAATGCAGCCACAGCATATATACAACCCCCTCCAGCCACTGAGCATCGCAGCCACAGCATATATACAACCCCCTCCAGCCACTGAGCATCGCAGCCACGGCATATATACAACCCCCTCCAGCCACTGAGCATTGAAGCCACAGTATATATACAACCCCCACTAGCCACTGAGCATTGAAGCCACGGCATATATACAACCCCCTCCAGCCACTGAGCATTGAAGCCACAGCATATATACAACCCCCTCCAGCCACTGAGCATCGCAGCCACAGCATATATACAACCCCCTCCAGCCACTGAGCATCGCAGCCACGGCATATATACAACCCCCTCCAGCCACTGAGCATTGAAGCCACGGCATATATACAACCCCCTCCAGCCACTGAGCATTGAAGCCACAGCATATATACAACCCCTTCCAGCCACTGAGCATCGCAGCCGTGGCATATATACAACCCCCCCCAGCCACTGAGCATTAAAGCCACGGTATATATACAACCCCCTCCAGCCACTGAGCATTGAAGCCACAGTATATATACAACCCCCTCTAGCCACTGAGCATTGAAGCCACGGCATATATACAACCCCCTCCAGCCACTGAGCATTGAAGCCACAGCATATATACAACCCCCTCCAGCCACTGAGCATCGCAGCCACAGCATATATACAACCCCCTCCAGCCACTGAGCATCGCAGCCACGGCATATATACAACCCCCTCCAGCCACTGAGCATCGCAGCCATGGCATATATACAACCCCCTCCAGCCACTGAGCATCACAGCCACGGCATATATACAACCCCCTCCAGCCACTGAGCATCGCAGCCACAGCATATATACAACCCCCTCCAGCCACTGAGTATTAAAGCCACGGCATATATACAACCCCCTCCAGCCACTGAGCATGGCAGCCGCAGCATATATACAACCCCCTCCAGCCACTGAGCATGGCAGCCGTGGCATATATACAACCCCCTCCAGCCACTGAGCATTAAAGCCACGGCATATATACAACCCCCTCCAGTCACTGAGCATTGAAGCCACGGCATATATACAACCCCCTCCAGTCACTGAGCATCACAGCCACGGCATATATACAACCCCCTCCAGCCACTGAGCATTGAAGCCACGGCATATATACAAACCCCTCCAGCCACTGAGCATCGGAGCCACAGTATATATACAACCCCCTCCAGCCACTGAGCATCGCAGCCACAGCATATATACAACCCCCTCCAGCCACTGAGCATCGCAGCCACAGCATATATACACCCCCTCCAGCCACTGAGCATCACAGCCACGGCATATATACAACCCCCTCCAGCCACTGAGCATCGGAGCCACAGTATATATACAACCCCCTCCAGCCACTGAGCATCGCAGCCACAGCATATATACAACCCCCTCCAGCCACTGAGCATCGCAGCCACAGCATATATACAACCCCCTCCATCCACTGAGCATTGAAGTCACGGCATATATACAACCCCCTCCAGCCACTGAGCATTGAAGCCACGGCATATATACAACCCCCTCCAGCCACTGAGCATGGCAGCCACAACATATATACAACCCCCTCCAGCCACTGAGCATTGCAGCCACGGCATATATACAACCCCCTCCAGCCACTGAGCATGGCAGCCACAGCATATATACAACCCCCTCCAGCCACTGAGCATTGCAGCCACGGCATATATACAACCCCCTCCAGCCACTGAGCATCGCAGCCACCGCATATATACACCCCCTCCAGCCACTGAGCATCACAGCCACGACATATATACAACCCCCTCTAGCCACTGAGCATGGCAGCCACAGCATATATACAACCCCCTCCAGCCACTGAGCATTGAAGCCACGGCATATATACACCCCCTCTCAAGCCATTGAGTTCAGTTAAGGGAATAAGGGGGCAGTAAAACCACAGCTCAATTAAACAGACATTGTCCAATCAGATTGGAAGACGTATGCCAGTCCAAAGTTTACTATGATGTTCCACGCTGAGCGCCGGTTCGGGAGGATTAAACATGGCCGCCATCACAAAGTATAGGTGACCGCCATACATTGAGGGATCTTCCATGTGTGTATTATGACAACGATTGACTCACCTGCAGCGAATGTTTGGTGGACCTCACATTCCCTGCTTCAGATATCCACGCCTCGCACTAATCAGCCGATTCCCAGGAAACAGAGCCGTCCATTGAGTAAGCGGCTGTGGAAAATGGTGGAATGTTTTCTCCAAGTGAGAACTTTCCTTGTAATCCTCCAGGATATAATAGAGATTGTTTCCTCTACAAGGCGATCGTTGTTATGAAACCCGCCAACAATCACCGCGGACCCCATCGATTTTCCGCTCCTCATGCTGTAAATGCTTTGGCTGCTTTGCATGCTGGGACCAGAACGCCGTGTCCAATGCACGACCACAGACCCCCCGAAATACCGATCCTTCATTCCGATTTGGGCAACTTCCAGAAGCGCATTTGTGAGGTCAGGCACTGATGTTGGATGAGAAGGCCTGGCTAGCAGTCTCAGGACCCTTGCTCTCTGTGTGGAAGCAGCAGCGTCCCTGCAGAGGTCTGACATGTCCCTTGTTGTGTCTGAGCTCCCTAATCAGCAGGGAGTTCAAGCTTTTCTGATTGGAGAGTTCTACCCTGCTTCTAAATTAGAGTAGAAAAGCCTGTCCCCTGCCAGCATGCTGCAGAGAAGGACCCTTGCTCTCTGTGTGGAAGCAGTGGAGTCTCTGCAGAGGTCTGATATGTCCCTTGTTGTGTCAGAAAATCCTAATCAGCAGGGAGTGTGAGTTTTTTTGATCAGAAAGCTCTAGCTCTGATTCTGATTGGGCAGTAAAAAAGCCTGTCCCCTGCCAGCATGCTGTAGAGAAGGACCTTGTGTGGAAACAGTGGTCTCTCCGCAGCGGTTCGACTCACCCCTTGCTAAGTCAGATCTAGAGTTTTTCAGTCGGTGGGGAGCATGATATAGCTGATTGCAGAGCTATAAGTGTGACTCAGCAGGGGGCATGTCAGAACTGTGCAGAGAGACCACTGCTTCCAGGCAGAGAGCACGGGTCGTTCTATGAAGCATGCTGGCAGAAAACAAGCTCTTCTACCCCCCCGATCAGAATCTGAGCTAGAGCTCTCTGATCAGAAAAGCTCACACTCCCTGCTGATTAGGAATCTCTGACACAACAGGAGACATGTCAGACCTCTGCAGAGACTCCACTGCTTCCACACAGAGAGCAAGGGTCCTTCACTGCAGCATGCTGGCAGGGGACAGGCTTTTCTGCTCTAATTTAGAAGCAGAGGTAGAACTCTCCAATCAGAAAAGCTTGAACTCCCTGCTGATTAGGGAGCTCAGACACAACAAGGGACATGTCAGACCTCTGCAGAGACACCACTGTTTCCACAGAGAGAGTAAGGATCCTTCTCCGCAGCATGCTGGCAGGGGATAGGCTTTTCTACATACAGTATGCTGTGGCTGCTTTAGAAAAAAAAAAAATGTAGGCTTTGCAAACCTCTTGTTTCGATGCAGCCGGAATGTATTTACAGTGAGGGGGGGGGGAAGTATTTGATCGGCTGCTGATTTTGTATGTTCGCCCCACTGACAAAGAAACGATCAGTCTGTAATTTTATTGGTTGGTTTATTTTACCAGTGAGAGACAAAATAACAACAAAAAATATCCAGAAAAACGCATTTCAAATAAGTTATAAATTGATTTGCATTTTAATGAGTGAAATAAGTATTTGATCGCCTATCAATCAGCAAGATTTCTGGCTTCCAGGTATCTTCTATACAGGTAACAAGCTGAGATTAGGAGCACTCTCTTCTCTCTTAAAGGGAGTGCTCCTAATCTCAGCTTGTTATCTGTATAAAAGACACCTCTCCACATAAGCAATCAGATTCCAATCTCTCCACCATGGCCAAGACCAAAGATCTGTCCAAGGATGTCGGGGAGAAGATTGGAGACCTACACAAGGCTGGAATGGGCTACAAGACCATCGCCAAGCAGCTTGGTGAGAGGTGACAACAGTTGGTGAGATTTATTCACAAATGGAAGAAACAAAAAATAACTGTCGATCTCCTTCGGTCTGGGGCTCCATACAGGATCTCACCTGGTGGAGGTTCAATGATCATGAGAACGGTGAGGAATCAGCCCAGAACTACACGGGAGAATCTTGTCAATGATCTCAGCTGGGACCAAAGTCACCAAGAAAACAATCGGTAACACACTACACCGCGATCGACTGAAATCCTGCAGTGCCCGCAAGGTCCTCCTGATCAGGAAATCACATGTACAGGTCCGTCTGAAGATCACTAATGAACATCGAATGATTCAGAGGAGAACTGGGGGAAAGTGTTGTGGTCAGAGGAGACCAAAATCCAGATCTTTGGCATCAACTCAACTCGCCGTGTTTGGAGGAGGAGGAATGCTGCCTATGACCCCAAGAACACCATCCCCCACCGTCATACATGGAGGACCTATGACCCCAAGAACACCATCCCCCACCGTCATACATGGAGGACCTATGACCCCAAGAACACCATCCCCCACCGTCATACATGGAGGTCCTATGACCCCAAGAACACCATTCCCCACCGTCATACATGGAGTTCCTATGACCCCAAGAACACCATCCCCCACCGTCATACATGGAGGTCCTATGACTCCAAGAACACCATCCCCCACCGTCATACATGGAGGTCCTATGACCCCAAGAACACGATCCCCCACTGTCATACATGGAGGTCCTATGACCCCAAGAACACCATCTTCCACCGTCATACATGGAGGACCTATGACACCAAGAACACCATCCCCCACCGTCATACATGGAGGTCCTATGACCCCAAGAACACCATCCCCCACCGTCATACATGGAGTTCCTATGACCCCAAGAACACCATCCCCCACCGTCATACATGGAGGTCCTTTGACCCCAAGAACACCATCCCCCACCGTCATACATGGAGGACCTATGACCCCAAGAACACCATCCCCCACCGTCATACATGGAGGTCCTTTGACCCCAAGAACACCATCCCCCACCGTCATACATGGAGGTCCTATGACCCCAAGAACACCATCCCCCACCGTCATACATGGAGGTCCTATGACCCCAAGAACACCATCCCCCACCGTCATACATGGAGGACCTATGACCCCAAGAACACCATCCCCCACCGTCATACATGGAGGACCTATGACCCCAAGAACACCATCCCCCCACCGTCATACATGGAGGTCCTATGACCCCAAGAACACCATCTCCCACCGTCATACATGGAGGTCCTATGACCCCAAGAACCCCATCCCCCACCGTCATACATGGAGGACCTATGACCCCAAGAACACCATCTCCCACCGTCATACATGGAGGTCCTATGACCCCAAGAACACCATCCCCCACCATCATACATGGAGGTCCTATGACCCCAAGAACACCATCCCCCACCGTCAAACATGGAGGTCCTATGACCCCAAGAACACCATCCCCCACCGTCATACATGGAGGATCTATGACCCCAAGAACACCATCCCTCACCGTCATACATGGAGGTGGAAAATTATGTTTTGGAGGTGTTTTTCTGCTAAGGGGACAGGACAACTTCACTGCATCAAAGGGACGATGGACGGGCCATGTACCGTCAGATCTTGGGTGAGAACCTCTTTCCCTCAACCAGGGTATTGAAAATGGGTCGTGGATGGGTATTCCAGCATGACAATGACCCAAAACACACGGCCAAGGCAACAAAAGGAGTGGCTCAAGAAGAAGCACATTAGGGTCCTGGAGTGGCCTAGCCGGTCTCCAGACCTTAATCCCAAAGAAAATATGTGGAGGGAGCTGAAGGTTCGAGTTACCAAACCTCAGCCTTGAAACCTTAATGACTTGGAGAGGATCTGCAAAGAGGACAAAATCCCTCCTGAGATGTCTGCAAACCTGGAGGCCAACTCCAAGAAACGTCTGACCTCTGTGATCGCCAACAAGGGTTTCTCCACCAACTACTAAGTCACATTTCGTGAAGGGGTAAAATAGTTCCGGTTAAAAAAAAAAAATGAAAAGTCAGGAGCTACAAATACTGCAGCTGCTGACTTTTATTAATCGGACACTTACCTGTCCCAGGGTCCAGCGATGCGGGGGGAACGAAGCCCCGCTCGTCTCCCCCTCCTTTCTGCGGTGCCGGCATTGTCACTGTGGGTGCCCGGCTGTGGCTTCACAGCCGGGCACACACTGCGCGAATAGGCGAGCCGCGTGGCGCGCTGTGGCTGGCCGGGCAATCGTCTGGGACCTGTGACGCGTCCCATATGATTGCCGAGAGGGAGATGTGATCTCCCTTCCGGTGCCGCGGTGCGCCGGGAGGAAGTGGGAGCGGAAACCCTCTAAAAAGAGGGTTTGCGCTCCCCCTCCCAAAAAAACGTGGCATGTCAGGGAGGTCACCTTCCCTTAAAGCGGAAGTTCCATTTTTGGGCTTTAAAGTGGTTGTAAACCCGGGCAAAATAAGAAACCTGCAAGACAAAGGCATAATGAGCTAGTATGCATAGCAATGCGACATCACTCCCGGAGTTACTTCCGAGTATCACGGGCTCCGGCGCTGTGGTTGGCCGGAGCCGCGATGACGTCACTCCGGGACGGGGGAGCTGCCGGTATTGGCCCAGTCTAACTGAAGCAACGGCACGTACGCTGCTTCAGTTTGCTTCGGTGCGCATGTGCCGATGACGTCAGGTTTAGGAGATATCCGGGGTAGCTACAGGTAATCCCAATTATAGGCTTACCTGTAGTAAAAGGTGTGTTGTAAAGGGTTTACAACCACTTTAAAGACTTGGAGAGGATCTACAAAGAGGACTAAATCCCTCCTGAGATGTGTGCAAACCTGGAGGCCAACTCCAAGGTACGTCTGACCTCTGTGATCGCCACCAAGGGTTTCTCCACCAACCACTAAGTCATGTTTTTGGGAAGGGGTCAAATACCTATTTTAGTCATTGAAATGCAAATTAATTTATAACTTTTTTGAAAAGCGTTTTTCTGTATATTTTTGTTGTTATTCTCTCACTGTTATAATAAACCGACCATTAAAATTATCAACTGATCGGTCATTGTCATGCTGGAAGACCCATCCACGACCCATTTTTAATGCCATGACTGAGGGAAGGAGGTTCTCACCCAAGATTTGATGGTACATGGCCCCGTCCATCGTTCCTTTGATGCGGTAAAGTCCCCTTAGCAGAAAAACACCCCCAAAACCTAACGTTTCCACCCTCACGTAGGACGGTGGGGGATGGTGTTCTTGGGGTCATAGGACCTCCATGTATGACGGTGGGGGATGGAGTTCTTGGGGTCATAGGACCTCCATGTATGACGGTGGGGGATGGACACTTTTTTCAAATGTGTTTTTCTGGATATTTTTGTTGTTATTCTCTCACTGTTATAATAAACCGACCAATAAAATTATAGATTGATCGTTTCTTTGTCAGCGGACAAACATACAAAATCAGCAGCCGATCAAATACTTTTTTCCCCTCACTGTAGCTGATTAAACTGAAAGTTTATCCCGGCCTTAACCTGTTTCTGATGACTGTCGTTGGCCCTTTAAGAGATCCCAACACCGGAGGTGTCACATGGGCTTCCCAAGCACTGATCATGTGATTGGCTGTCACAGTGATCATGCAATGTGGCTCCCGATCGCCACTGTGTGATTGGGTGGTGACAGCGCGGTCATGGCGCTGGGGGGGGGGGGTCAAGTTTGATATTCAACATATTTATTGATACCCGGGGACTGATGGGAATTGTCAGGCCCCCATTGTTTGGTCCCCATTGTCTGGCCCCCAATTTCAGGCCCCCAATTTCAGGCCCCCATTGTCAGGCCCCCATTGTCAGGCCCCCATTTTTGGGCCCTCGTTGTCGGCCCCCATTGCCTGGCCCCCATTGTCAGGCTCCCATTTTTGGCTCCTATTTTCGGGCCCCCATTGTCGGGCCCCCATTGTCGGGCCCCCATTGTCAGGCCCCATTGTCAGGCCCCATTGTCGGGCCCCCATTGACAGGCCCCATTGTTTGGCCCCCCATCGTCGTGCCCCTATTGTCAGGCCACCATTGCCAGGCCCCCATTGTCGGGCTCTCATATTTTCGTGCCCCTATTGTCGGGTCCCATTGTCGGACCCCCGTTGTCAGGCCCCCGTTGTCGGGCCTCCATTTTTGGGCCCCCATTGTCAGGCCCCAATTGTAGGGCCCCAATTGTCAGGTCCCCATTGTCGGGCCCCCATTGTCAGGCCCCATAGTATTAGATGATGATCATGTCTATAGGACCTTGGGACTGTATAGAGCACAGCTCTGGTTATGTGAAGCTCCATCAGGAACCCCTCGCTGGGCCCCCCCAGTCCCTAAATCCATCACAATAACCTGATTATTGTACTCCGGGGACACAGGGGCCCCAGCCAAGAGCCAAAGAAAACAGGGGCAACTCCGAGACCTCCGGCCTTCCTATCAGAGGTGCTATCAGCCTGGAAAGGGGGGGGGGGGGGGGTGAAGGGGGCTGTACCAGAATCCTAAAAAAACATGCACCAGGTTATAGAGCCAGCGGCTTGGGACCCCCCGTGCTGAAGACACAATGAGCACACCGAGCAACCCCGTCTGTTATTAAACAAAGGCAAATATTTGATATTCGGGAGACACTGTTTGCTTTTCTTCTCTCCTTTTCTCCAGGATTTTAATTAAGACGTTTACAAAAAATGTTTTCTCTGCTTCCTGGACTGAGAAGGCGGCTCCGAGATGACTCCCCGTGCACATTTCTTGGCCATGTGTACAAATGTCTGACACAGATCAGCCCCTTGCATATCAACATTGCAGTCTAATCACTGGGGGGGGGGGGGGGTGAAGAGACTGAGGAAATGTTTCCTCCTGCCTGCAGCAGACTGATGACATTACTAAGTCACTATGTGACTTGACTGGGGGCAATTACAGGAACAATGCCCTGTGCCTCTCTCTGCAGCGGCTGAAAGCTGCTTTCTCCTCCTCTCCCTCTCACCGCCTTTCAGGTGCTGCAGGGAGAGACACGCGGGGCATTGTTCCTGTAATTGCCCCCAGGTCTGCTGTTAGAAGCCACGGGGCACCATACAGACAACCTGACACGGGGCCCCATACAGACAACCTGACACGGGGCCCCATACAGACAACCTGACACGGGGCCCCATACAGACAACCTGACACGGGCCCCATACAGACAACCTGACACGGGGCCCCATACAGACAACCTGACACGGAGCCCCATACAGACAACCTGACACGGGGCCCCATACAGACAACCTGACACGGAGCCCCATACAGACAACCTGACACGGGGCCCCATACAGACAACCTGACACGGGGCCCCATACAGACAACCTGACATGGGGCCCCATATAGACAACCTAATACGGGGCCCCATACAGACAACCTGACACGGGCCCCATACAGACAACCTGACAAGGGGTCACATACAACCTGACACAGGGCCCCATGCAGACAATGCTTCGGTGTTGAATGCAGAGAGCCATACAGGGAATTGGCTCCAGTAATTGCCCCCCCCTTGCCACACCGATCACCCTCCCTGCCCATATCTAATTCACCCTGGTGCCTGCCCCCCCCACTGGTCCGGGTCCCGTACTGGTGGCACCCCCTTATCTACAGCCCTAATTGACCCCCTCGGCCTCGCAGCACTGACCCCCC
The DNA here is from genome assembly GCA_028564925.1 of Lithobates sylvaticus. Classification (NCBI taxonomy): domain Eukaryota; kingdom Metazoa; phylum Chordata; class Amphibia; order Anura; family Ranidae; genus Lithobates; species Lithobates sylvaticus. The sequence goes on along the minus strand of CM053037.1, from coordinate 196,202,836 downwards.
TTCCTGCCCCCCCCAGCCCCCCCCCCCCCTCCGCCCCCCCCCCAACATCTGCCCCCCCACCCCCCCCCCCCACCCCCCCCCCCCTTTTTAACCCCCCCCCCCCCCCCCCCCCCCTCCCCCCCCACCCCCCCCCCCCCCCCCCCCCCCCCACCCCCCCCCCCCTCCACACAACCCCCCCCACAACCCCCCCCCACACTACCCCACCCCCCCCCCCCCAACCCCCCCCCACCCCCCCCCCCCCCCCCCCCCCCCCCCCCCCACCCCCCCCCCCCACCCCCTCCCCCTGCTGTGTGTCCCCCCCCCCCCCCCCCCCCCCCCCCCCCCCCCCCCCCCCCCCCCCCCCCCCCCCCCCCCCCCCCCGCCCCCCCCCCCCCCCCCCACACCCCCCCCCCCCCCC